>JBBPQL010000532.1:0-22981 GCA_038092515.1 Boletus subparvulus | reverse complement strand
CTGTCACTCAACATGTGGGGGCAGTAACATGGTCTGGTCACCAGACTAGCAATAACATCGTGTGGGTCCTGATGGTCCCTGACTCACTAACACCCCCCTGAACCGCGAGCGACCGGCATGCACTCGGACTCGCACCTTTTGGAAGCTTACTTGGCGGCACTTCGTCGAAGTGTTATCCTCATCGTACTATTAAGTAGACAAAACAACACTGATTCGCGCTTGGAGGGTAAGAAAGTCGTCGTACATTGGAGCACTTTCAAGCCCGAACCCTACGACACCTTCCCGTTTCCCGACGAAGTTACCCCAACTTTGGCTGCGTTCCGACAGTCCTGTACCCCTCCGCGGGTGGTTTTTGTCGTACAGATGGACCAATTACGGTCATGTAGCTCGGCATGCGCAAATGTGGTTGGTGAGAAGATACAAACAGATGTAAACCAATGCCAGTCGTGTGATTGTCTGAGTTACATACATCAATCATGGCCAGCGCTGGCCCAGTCCCCGTACTTCTTCCCTCAAACTCACTACCCCGACCGTCGCATCCGACCCTGGAATGGACACCGAAACGCTATTTGACAGGCCCACAACCACCGCCAGTAGATGATGCAAAAGTCGTCGAACAAGAACTGGCCGCGGCGCGACAACTAGCGGACGGGAAAGCAGTCAAGAAAACCAGACCCCGTCGGACGGTCGATTTCAACGGTGGAATGGGCAGATGGGCACTGGTACGCATTCGCCCTCCACACCACACAGGACCTCGCTCAACTCACCCTTGTGATCCTAGTTGCGGAAACACCGCCCTAATCCGACATATGTACCTTGTATGAGACCTGCACCACCCTACATAGTTGACGTAGGGATTATTTCCAACCGATCGTGTAGCTGAACGAATGATAACATTAATTAGCTTCTCCCTCCCATTGCCTACCCAGGTAATGCATCGACGTCGCTGTGCACCAAGTTCATACACACCTCGACGAACAAAATTCGTTGTCCAGTCAATGTCGTGACGGTCCGTTCCGAGTTCCCGCTCACGTTGTATCCACACACACCTGACTGATCGCCCTTGTTTTCTAGTGGACCCCCGAGGGAAGGCGCGTTCTGACCGGCTCGACGAGCGGCGAGTTCACGCTCTGGAACGGCCTGACGTTCAACTTTGAGACTATCCTGCAGGCCCATGATTCCGCCATCCGTGCCTTCCAGTTTACACATTCAGGTTCCTACCTCGCGTCTGCAGACCAGAGCGGCATCATCAAGTACTTTCAACCGAATATGAACAACTTGAACGCATGGCCAGGACATCGGGAAGCCATTCGTGGGTTGAGCTTTAGTCCAGACGATGGCCGGTTTGCGACTGCGAGCGATGATGCGACCATTCGAATATGGGCTTTCGAGGAGAGTAGAGAGGAACGCGTGTTGACAGGTACGCGAGTCCTCATGGAGTCGGAGACGTGCGCGTTCTGACCCAATTCCAAGGTCACGGCTGGGATGTCAAATGTGTTGAATGGCATCCAACCAAGGGTCTGCTCGCCTCTGGGAGCAAAGACAACCTCATCAAGTTTTGGGATCCTCGCACTGGCACGGTTCTCTCAACGCTGTAGGCCATTTCTCTGGCTCCACAATGAAAAATACTTATGCGCCATTGCAGTCACCAACATAAAAACACGATCCAAGCCCTCGCTTGGGCCCCCAACGGCAACCTCGTCGCCAGCGCGTCACGCGATCAAACCGTGCGTGTCTTTGACATCCGCGCCATGAAAGAGTTCCGCGTCCTCAAAGGACACAAGAAAGAAGTCTGCTGTACGTCCATCTCCCAACACCTCCACGCACCGCACTACTCACGCGCCCTTCTCTTCACCACCAGCCGTCACCTGGCACCCCGTCCACCCGATCCTCGTCTCCGGCGGCTCCGAAGGCGCCATCCTCCACTGGGACCTCACCGGTCCCGAACCGACCCCGCTCCAACCCGCCCTCCTCCCGCGCGCGACGCTCTCCCAAGCACACGACTCCAACGTCTGGGCGCTGACCTTTCACCCGCTCGCCCATATCCTCGTCAGCGCGTCCAACGACCACACCACGCGTTTCTGGTCGCGCGAACGACCGGGCGACGCGAGCTCCGTGTTTGCAGGGGGCGGAGAGAAACCGCCCGAGGTGACGGACGTGAGCGGGCAGGACGACGAGGAGGACGCGATGGTCCCTGGATTTAGCTATGGAAGTGGGCCAAGCGGTGGTGGGGGTATCGGAAGCGGTTTTGGCATCGGGAGTGGTGGTGGTGGTGGTGGTGGTGGGATGAACGGTCCTGGAGGACGGTGGTGGGGCCGAGACGAGGACGCTCCGGGCGCGAACGCGACGGCGGGAGCGGGCACGGGCCTGCCTGGGTTATCGGATGGATTCGGGTACCGCGCGGCGCCGTTTGGGGCGGACGATGCCATGAACTCGGACGATTTTATTCCTGGGCTGGGTGGTGCTGATCATCTGGGGAACACGGCGTCGTTGCCGCCTGTTGGGCCGAGACAGAGCGGTCCGTTGCCGCCTCAGGAGGATATGTGGTCTGGTGGGGGCGGCGGTGGACGGAACGAGGATTGGGGAAACGGAGGCGGAGGCGGAAGTGGAAGCGGGGGTGGGGGCGGGGGCGGACGGAGAGGTGGAGGCGGTGGGTACTATGATAGACGAGGAGGCCCTCGTAGAGGTCGATATTGATCTCGGCGATATCATACATCACCTCTCTTGTTCAAAGCAGAAACATCAAGCTCATTGATTCATGTGTACCGTATTTCTACGCACGTGTAAACGCCAAAGTGAGAACGCGTAGTGCAACGATCAAAACCAGTCTAGTGCGATGTGTATGGTGATACATAGATACAAGACCGATAAGACTAACATGTACCAAGAGAAACCATGTCGCATAGACCTACGAGTCTAGAAAATACATGACGAGGAGAAAGAGAAAATCGAAGGATAAACAGAAAAAAAGATGAGGTACACCCCAGATATGCGGTGAGAAAAATGGGGATGAGAAAGGAGACGGTGGTCATTAGGAAGATATGTACAAATGACAATAATGCGCCATGTTATAATGTGGCAAGGACGATGGTCAGAGGGTCTATGATCCCGCCAAGTCTGTAAAGCTTGGCGGAATCGCAATGCCCTAGTCTAATGATTAGACGCGGACGGCCGTCGGGGTGGTCGAGCGGCTCGTGTCAAAGGGGAACCGAGAAGGCACGTCACGCATGTGAGATGAGAAGCTTGGCGGAGGCGAATGAGATAGCAGGTAGTGCTCGATGCTCGACGCCGACTGCGAACGAGAGAGGGGTTCCGAAGATTCCTGGAGCAAGGAATCCACACCAGTGTAAAAACAGAATCTACGCAGACAGGTCAACAAAAGGGGATAACAGCAGCAAGGAAAGAAACGAACCGGTCAAGGAACTGCTTGTAACTCGGATCACTCCGGGAGCAGTCAGAGCCAGGCGAAAACAGCGGCGTGCAGGTAGAATTGCTCGTGGAACTCGACTGCGAGGCCTCGTAAGGCGTTGGCTCCTCGCTCACCCCATTACCAACTGGCGCTGTCTGTATTGATAATGGTGGTTTTACGGATTGCTGAGTCAAGTTCCCCATAGGCCCTGGCTTTTCAGCACTGAGTGAGTACGACCGCCGTGTTCTCGGTAACTGGGCAGCAGCGTCGTCGCCTGTGACATCAAACTTGAGAGGCGACCCAGTAGGTGTCCTCCGCAGGTTGGGAGATCCCTCCATGGCCCTGTCAAAGAAGCCCCGACGATGATTACGCTCTCGACCATCTTGTAAGCGAGACGGGCTAGGACTATCAGGTGAAACTGGCTTTGTCTCGAAGCGAGCTGGTGGTGTGGGTGTACCGTCCATCGCTTCTCGTGGTGACCCAAGGGGAAGGGGAGGAGGTCGTGGTCGCGGGGGAGATGTAACCTGCTTGGTCTCATCGGCCTTCGACGTATTGGACCATGGCGCAACGGTCGGGCCAGCGGTAGCCGGAACACCAGATGGATACGTCTGCGTGCGCGTATGACGGTTAGGCGGAGGTAAAGTATTCCTTGCCCACTGCGTCTTGTACGCCGGAGTGAAATCATTTCGGGTGGACGACTTCCCAAACGAAGAAAACTGGTGATCGGCGCTGAACGACCGACCAAGTCGATAGGGAGCAATAGAGATGGGGCTAGATCTGTCCTTCGCGAGGCCCTCTAACTTCAAGTTTAAGTCTCGGAGGCTCGTTTCGTCGACCGCACTCGGGTGCTCCAAGGGAGGCTCAAGGACGAACTTGATGTGATAATCCTTTCCAGAATTGTTATCCCAGTACTCCTGCCCTGCCACCGTGTACCGCAACGCGATAAATATCGTCTTCTCTTCGATACGTAACCAGATGTCGTGTAAGCGGATGGTGAATGTGAATATATCAAAGGTGCAATCCTCGATCGATTTGTCGTACCGCGCTGTGACCTCGCTTGTCGTTTGCCACCAGTCCAATGTGAAACGGACAGCCAACCATTTTTCGTACGCGATATTGCGAACACGAACACTCCCAGTGATCGTACGCTGATCATGAGAGAGTACCAGCTCTTGCAATGCAACGTTTTCCACCTTTCTGGGAGGTGACGGCATGTTGGGAACAAGCATCTTGACTTGTTTGTTTCCACGGCTACCATCTCCGTAGATGAACGATGGGAACTCGTCTCCGCTTATATCGCTCGTTGGACTGCCATCTCTTGACACTGCAAGTGGTTTCTGCTCTGCCAGGAAAAGTTTCACGTGCTCGAGCTTCGAGTCGAAGTGAACAGCCTTTGTATGGGTAGGTGTGGCGGGCTCGCTCTTGGCAAACGAACCATTTGTGACAACATGTAGCTCAGGCCGCCGAGCACTCTTGAGGGACGACTTGATAGGTTGTCCGGATTTCTTCCGAATAGTTTGGGGAGGTTGATTCGCGTTTGACGTGCATACGACCGGTGCCCGGGAAGGAGTAACAATGGAATCGGAAGTGTGACGAACGTGCTTCCCAGTTGATCCTTCCAGCCTTAATTTACCGACTTTGCAGAACAGTGCCTGCCTAGGCACGGGAAACGGCCGCAGCGTGTCTTCCTCATCGGATGGATCACGTAGAGGGGTCTGTTTCCTGCTCTCTAGGTCCCTAAATGAGCGCCTATCGACCCTTGATTTGACAGATGTGGAAGCGGGAGTGACGGGAGTAAATACGTCCTGGGAGTCGATGGCAGTAGAGTGTTGAGAAGCGATGCGCTTTGAACGGGGGATGATGGTAGGACGTATTTCATCCGAAGGTGTGGAGGAAGATGAACTCGACCCTGAGTCATAGCGAACGTAGGTCGCGGAACGACTCTGTAGCGCATAATCAACACCGTCGGAGGGCTCTGGTGGATTTGAGTCTGATATCGTGGTGTCCGAGTAGGAGAGGGGAGGGCCCGAACGTGCGCATGGTATGTGAGGGGGTGCGCCTGCTGCGGTGTTAGAAATTTGCGTGTAGGTAGAGTCAAGGGTGGGGAATGGGATAACGGAGGTGTCCGTCATGCAAATTGTCGTCGAAGACATGTTGAGACGCGATGATTCGATCTGGCTAGGCTGGGATGGACTATGACATATGCAGGTTAAACATGGGCGAGATGGCTAACCTGAATCGGTGGCTCAGAATGAAATGAAGAGTGACATGGTGCAAGTTGAAGAGATACGGTGAGACTGACGTCAAAGTTTGATTCTAGACTAGCTCTGGTGAGACAAAGGATCCGCGCGCACCGTTTGAGAAAGAACGCACGGAGATGAGAGAAATTTGATCTATGTAAATGCCGGCGAGAACGTCGTTGCGACGAATAATTTACTGTGACAAGTGTCAGCCACCGAAAATCTGACAGGCGAGGGAAATTACAAGGCGTTCGATGGGGCCAAGAGACGCTGAAGGGGTCGTGAACAAACGAATGTGGAGTTGTACACGCTGCTTGGGCGAGCAGAACGCGGGTGGACTGACGATGCTCGTCGTCGAAAATCAAAGACACAAATTTCGCGAATTTGTCATTTGATGAGCAGGCTATCTGCACAGCCACCGAAGAGATTTGCCTTTCCGGGGGTATGTGACGTGCTGTGACGTGCCACGAACTCGAATGGCGACAATTTTACATCACCTTATCGTGCCCGAGCCTGCTCCCGTTTTCTGCCAGCAGATTCAGAAGACGCGGTCTCTATGCATGGCCAGCAGACTAGCAGATCGTACCATCCTGAAGGTAACTGGTAACCGATAGTCACGGACAACGCACATGAGAAGAAACTGACCTTACGTATCTTTAAATTCATTGCGGCATATCATCAACTCTCGATAAGCCATGAGAGAGTAATCCTTATCATGATGCGACGCTTTCAATTGTTTAAGGATTCCGCCGAGAATCCCGAAACCTGTTTGGGTCCAGACGTCGCCGTTACCTGCGCTTCGTTGTCCCGAGAACCCCATGGATTCAGCAAAGCAGGTGTCACGGTGTGTTTCAGAAGGAGGATGGCACTGCCCAACGCGAAAATGAGGCGAGTACGTCATCTAATAACCCACCGCGCTCATCGGATGCACTTTCCTACCCACACCGCAACGTAGTACATAGACTAGCAACGCATTGTCACACATTCAGGACACCCTTGGTATGTGAAACCACTGACGTTGTCTCACGGATCGACTTCAAAAATAGGTCAGAAGATCGTGCACATACCTTGGTGCGTTATTTGTTGACCTGACGAGCACCGCACTGCCACATCAGCCACCCGCCTGAACGTTCGTTGAACTCGGAGCCCCAGTTCCATTCTCGGGGACATATCTCACCACCGGCATGTTGAGAGCATTTATTTTGACTTGGTACTTTACAGTTTTCTTGGAAAGCGCACCGAGCAAAGGTTCGAGGGACAATTTCCTTGTTCGCCGACGGGAGCACATTAGATACGAACGCTCTTGAAGTAGTGGGAACTATCCTATGCGGCGTTCCCCATGACACTGTTCCTTGAGTGTATGTCTTGTGATCAGCGTGAGCGATGGGACGACAGTGAACAACAAGTGTTATCCCATCAACACCGAGGCAGCGTGGTGTCACACCTCGCATGTCAATGGTAATTATTATCTGTGGATGAAACGTGTGTTAGTAGCGCGGCGGTTAATATTGTAGATCCATATAAGAGGAGGGCCTAGGGCTTGTGAGTTCCCATCGTGTACATACACTTGCGCTCTATGCTGAATCGCTCTGTCCAATTAGATCGTGTCGACCGGACAATGATCGATGACCACTGGGCTGATTCACTGATCTTGGAAGTGAGCACTCAATACTCGGCCGAATCTCCTTGGTCCGACCATCTCCGCTTTAACCCCGCCATCTTTGCCGGACTATCCGGAGGTGCTCACGCTTCCAAGTGTCCAACGACGTCGTTCCCTCCCCCACCCACTTTTCTCCCTCTGACACAATGGCACCCTCCGACGAGCTCGAGTACCTCAAGGGTCTTGTTGCGCAGCTGAACGAAAAGATCCACGCGCTCGAGGACAGAGCCAAGCACGCCGTGCAGCCCAAGACGCCAGCACAACAGCTCCGCGCCATCCTCGTCGGTCCTCCCGGCTCCGGTACGTGCCACCCGTCTCTCTACATTACACGGGCCTCGAAGCGCTGACGCGCCGCTCGTCTCGCTTCGACTCGATGACGCAGGCAAGGGTACACAAGCCCCGCGGATACGCGACGAGTTTTGCGTCTGCCATCTCGCGACGGGCGACATGCTTCGCGAGCAAATCGCCCAAAAGACCGAGCTCGGTCGGCAGGCCAAGAAAGTCATCGACGCGGGCGCACTCTTTGACGACGATATCCTGGTCGGGATGATCAAGGACCAGTTGGAGAACAACAAGGCTTGCAAGAACGGGTGAGGCTGGTTTCGTTTACGTCTTTGCGGTTGTGCGCGTTCTGACGCGCTTACGTCTAGGTTCGTGCTTGATGGGTTCCCGCGCACGATTCCCCAAGCGGAGAAGCTCGATGCGATGCTCGAGAGCCGCAACGAGAAACTGGACAATGTCGTGCAGCTCCAGATCGATGACCAGCTCCTCATCTCGCGCATCACGGGCCGTCTCGTTCACTCGGCCAGTGGCAGGACTTACCACAAAGAATTCAAGTGCGTCCCTTGTCTTCACGACCTAGCGTATTTTTCTCAGTGAGACTGCATAGCCCTCCCAAGAAACCCCTCACGGACGACGTCACCGGCGAACCACTCGTCCAGCGCTCCGACGACAACGTGGAAACGCTAACGAAGCGCCTTGCTACGTACCACAAACAGACAGGGCCCGTTGTTGACTATTACCGCCAAAAAGGCCTCTGGGTTCCCATTGACGGTGCTCAGAGCCCGAACGTCGTCTGGGAAAACCTGGCCAAGGTCTTCAAAAAGTCCAAATCATAGTTGGCGTCCCTATTTCGCTCACGTGCACACTTCGTCGTAGATCTTTCATGTACATGCTCTACATATAGACTCTTAGACAGAAGCCCCATCGACGTGGCTTGGTTGGTCAGACACCTTGGAGGTAGTGCGGAGCCGATAAAGTAGACCAGTGTCTAATACAGGTGTGTGTGCAAGGTTCTAGGGCATATGTACTACCATAGGGCAAACGCGATTTTTCGGTGACCATGACAAGTCCTCGTTCTCATGGTCGCTTACTCGGATTTTGTGTTCTTCAAGTTCTTTCTCTCACCCTTGACGTCACCTGCGAGCCAGAGGGCGGAAAAAACAAAGAATCCGACGCTGGTGCTGATAGCGCCCGCGTAGTACGGCCATGCGGCGCTCAAGAAGCGGGGATACTCGTCATGCCTGGGTGGAACAACAGGTACGATCGTCGCCGTGTGCAAGAACGAGTAGCTACGACAAGTGTGTCAGTGTGTCATCCGCAGCAATAAAGAACGTAGAAAGCGCCCACCCTTGTCTCCGCCAACCAACGACGAACTTGAAGACGCCGTGTCTATCTGGTGCACGGAACTGGACTTCGTATTTCCCGGGCTCACCGGCGACGGGGAGCAATGCGGTGCGCACGTGAGGGTCAAGCATGGTGAACTCGAGCTGTAAATCCGTGAGACCGTCGTACGGCTTCCAGCTGGAAGTCCGAGGGTCGTACGCCGAAATGTACGCCGCGTAAACCTACACAAAACGTGAGCGATTAGTCCACACAACAAGCGTCACCGCCGTACGATCTGGTCATTGATAGTGTACATCTCCGGTGCGTCGGTCTCGTTGGCGCGGTGGTGCTCCGTGCGGTCGATGCGGAGCACCCCCGTCTCCTGGAACGCCCAAGCTGCGACGTCCCTCACGAACTGGGCGTTTCCGGACGGTATACCGTCGGGGAGCGCCTTCCTTGCGTACTCGTCGCTAAAGAGCTCGACGCTACCCGCGAAGACGACGCGCGAGTTCTTGGTCGTCTGGAAGCCTGTCACGAGGCCGAGCTGACTGCCGGCCCAGAGACCCTCCCCGTTCCTCTCTGTGGCCTCAACGATAGCGGCGGCACCGGCATCGTCGGTGGAGTCGGCTGCGAAGCTCGCCGCGGGTGCGCGGAGAATGGGGACGAGGTAGGGGCTGTTGCCGAGCGCGTGTGGGGCACCGGAGAACCAGACGGGGGCGGTGCCTGCGGTGAGGATGGGTGATTTTGTGACTTCCACGGGGACGAGCGTCGCGGGCCCGTCGCGTTTGGGGTGGTGCGAGACGAGGGGCGTCCCTGGGGGAGGAGGGATGAGGGAGAATTCGGTAGCGAGGGAGGACAGCGGGGTTTGTTTTGGAGAGAGCGTGATGAGGAGATTGGTGTTTTCTGAGAGGAGGCCGACCAAGGATTGTGGTGTGATGTCTGGAGCGTACGCTGCGGAGTGGGTTAGTCAAGGGCGCAAGGATGTGTTGTCGGACTCACTCTTGGTGTTTGGGGCGAAGAGCACGACGTGGTCGTAGTTGGGTACGCCGTACGCGGCGATGGCAGGACTCGCATCCTTTGGTGCACGGAACGTCAGGTCGTACCCTCGTTCTGCCAGTGCATGTGAGTGGCGAGAATCACACAACGCTAGGCGACTCACTCTCAAGGCCATTGAAGAAGACGGAATAGTCTGCCTTGTCTAGGGAAGGGTCGAGGAGGACGAGGACCTTGTCGCCTGTGCTGGACTTTGCGAGAACGCTGCCCAGGAGCGCGAGACAAGACACCAGCGCTGACCTCAGATAGAGCATGGTTGGTGTGGTGGCAATACTTCCACGTCAATCCATTCGGCGTTGTTTTGCTTTGTTGGCCAACAGCCTTAACACGTGACTAACTTACCACGACGAGTCAGTTCATACTTGTAGACTACCAGGGATAAACGAGACGGTTCGACCAGCAGGGTCCTGTCAGGCAACAGCTTGTCGTGCTGGACGGGCAAAAGGCCGAACTCTTGACTACTTACGAGATCTTGGCGAGGTAGATCATAGGTGGCTGTGTTTATTCTCACGACTCACGTGATTTACATGGCCATGGAGCAGAGTGTCAACTCCAGTTGTGGATTCGCTGGCCAACGCTTTCTCGAGTACGAGCGAGGCCAAAGTCAAAAAGGTCTGTCATGGATGACTCCAACAGCGAGTCGTCAGCACGAGTTCACACCCCCTCCGTCGCCTCTGTCCTCGGTGTAAAGGGGGCACTTCGCTTTCGACGCCATGGCGCAAGTCAGAAGGCCCACGTCGTCCTTCGACGCGTAGAGATCTCAGAAGACCCTTCTTACCCCACAGGTAGAGGCCCCGTCGCCTACTTCAGTCTTTTTGCCCGCAAGAGAATCGAGGTCAAGCCCGGCAAGGAAATTCTCCTCACCGTAGCCTCAGACGACGGCTCTTTCACAGAACAGGCCGTCATCTTCGAAGGCGACCTCTCCGCCATCCACGACTCAAATTCAGACGAAGAGGAAGAGGTCGAAAAACAGATCGCTCATGATGATACCTTCTCTGACCCTCCCGTTTCTCATGTCATTCCGCCAAAGATGCGGAGAACGTGGACAAAGCAGGTGAGCTCGGTCGAAGGTGAGTACACCCCTTCTCCCTCGCACACCCCTTCCATACGAGCGTTCGGTATGTCGCTCTTAGATACCTTCAACCCACCGCCACCTACACATGTCTCGGTCGGCGTCCAAGTCCAGCCGGCATGGTCTGTGAGTGCTGTCCAGGTAGTCCCTCCCACCATCCCCGTGCAGGAGAAAACACCACTTCACACTCATGAATCACCTGGAGAGCCATCGACCCCCGTGAAAAAACCTGTGCATTCAACAGAGCCGGACACGTCACCAAACCTGATTCTCCCGCCTGATAATCGTCTGGTAAGTACACTGTATACCACTATAGAACCCACTCTCAGCCACTGTAGATACCGCATGATGATCGGTCGCGGAGTCTATCCCCCATGAGCATAGGCTCGGCCCCTAGCACTCCTCCCCAATCACCTATCGATACGTGCAGTTCATCCCCCTTCGGGGTTCCGGCCACGCCCACCAAGCCAATCACTGCCACACTAGGTAAAACGTTGTCCACAGCATCTACCACACAGCAAGCGCCTGCGGAGAAGTTAGAAGCGCCGTGGAGCCACATCGAGGATGCCGCTAGCAGGACGTCGCAGATCAGCCCTGTATCCTCTGACACAGTCGACATGGATCTACAGTCGTCGCCGTCGTCACGATCCTCCGCTTCTGATGATGATATCCCGGGATTTATCACAGGTGCCGCTTCCCGCCGCGCGCGTCTTCCCTCACCTCTCGTGCTTCCCGTAGCGCCCATAAAATCCCACGTTGCCGCACAAACGCCAGTGCCGCCATCAGCTCAGACAATAGTAGCATCCCCTGCGTCGACCGTGGCGACCACCTCGGCACCTTTTGTAGCCGAGTCCGTGACTGAGAAGCATGAACTCCTTCCTCCTGTCTTATCGACCGTACCCAAGCGCACACCTATTAAGAACCCATTCGTCTCGGGCGGGTTCATTACGGAGTTTGTGGGAGAAAAGGACTCTTTGACTACGAGGAAGGATTCCACGGACCGCTCGAGTCCTCCTGATAAGACGGTAAGTTAGATGAACATGTTCTGTTGAATTGTATTGACGACGATGTCGAGTAGCCCAGTCCGGTTGAGCAATTACTCGTCAAGACAGAGCCGACTGGTCCCGAAAGCCTTCCGCCACCCAAGGCATCTCCAGTCTCGCAGCCGTTGAAGTTGATAGTCCCAGAAAACATTGCGCCTCCACCTCTGAGCCCGTCGTCCTCAACTCCAACTCGATCCCCTCGACAAGCAGTTGTCTTTTCGTTACCACCTAGATCATCTGACCCCGCCATGGCATATCCCAGTGTATCAAGCCCTAGTGTTGTGAAGCTTGGCTATCAACCTGTCAAGTCTGCCAATGACCCACGGCTCTCATACACTTCGACTGGTTCAATTTCCAATCCTCTTAATATCCGTCCATCGAGGCTTCCTCCGCCTCCGCCTACCAAATCTAGTGCTCGAGCGTCATCGCCGCGGCCGGGGCCCAAGAGGAAGGTGGTGGTTGGGAATGGCTGGCCACACAATAGACAGACGAATGGACACGCACCCGTGGCGAGCGCGATAAGTGTCTCACCGCCCGTCGCCAAAGGTTCTCTCCCGGTTGTACGACCGCTTACACCAGAAAGCACCCGGTCGTCGACAACACCGCCTGGTCTTTCTGGTCTTGCACCATATTCTTCTCCATCTCCGCCCGGGTTCTTGCATAGTTCGTCGGCTCCCAAGTCGAGTGCATCCGTAGACCAGGGTAGGTTTGGATTGTTTTCCCAACCTGCGTCTTCGACACCGCAAATCAAGCACGGTGAGTCCCATGTCGTGGTCACGCTGGACCTAGTTTTTTTTATAAGCGAGTACAGAAATCAACGATTGGGGAAGTTCATCCTTGCAGTCTCCCGTTAGTATCTCGGCCCAAAATATCCCTATACAAGCACCTCGACCTATCGCTCCCGCATCCGCGGCTTCCACCGTCCTCCAATACACACCCCAATCGCACGGACCGATAGGGTCAAGCAGTTCAACGCCATCGCACGACTCCAAAGGCAAGAAGCGCGCGTTGACGTCTGACACCGATGTCGACACCGAGAACGCCCGTCCGCGCAAACGCACGGTCTCATGGCCAAGTCGCGAGCCAATGTATACTGTGCAAGTTAAGAGCGACGAGGACCCAGGGATCAACTATATTTCGTTCAGTTCGGACGGGGAGCGGTTAGCTGTGATATGTAACGACCGCACGATTCGAATATGGCACATATCGAGTAAAGTGGAGACGGCTCGACTTGGCCAAAATGCACCGATCATGGCCGTCGCTTGGATGTCGGATGATATGGGTGTCGTTTCGTTGGGACGGGATGGGGTTATCAGCAAGTGGACGCGTACGGTGCGTTTTTCGCTTTGGAGTCGTACAAGCGCCTGACTGATGTATTGCTTGTACAGAATCAGAACCATTGGCAGTGGGCAAAACTATTGGATGCTGGAAAGGAGGACTCGATTTGTTTTGCATATAAACGTGACAGAATTGCTGTTGCATTCCCGCGGATAGGAGTCAAAGTTTGGATATGGATCAAAGGTTAGCGATTTTCGTGAACGCACGGTACTGCCGTTGAACACTGTGGATAGGCACATGGCAACCCCAACGGTCGATTCTGCGGCAAAACGTGACTTCTATTCAGTTTGTCGAGGACGGAGAGGCGTTGATCGGCGGTACTAGCGATGGCGTTTTGTAAGCAACTTTCTTGCGCTTGTTCGACTTGGTCTAACGATGGAATTTGTCAAGGTGGTATTGCCAGGTGCCAAATGGGACGCTGCGCGCGTACGCCTTCCTCAAGGCCAAAGTGTGAGTCATTATTACCTCAACCACAGCGTCGATTGACATGGCTGCAGATACCACTTGGATGTCAACGGGCTGGGCACACACGCATTGGTGTCGCAGGCAGGAGGACGGGCTCATTTGGTGGGAATCCAGCAGACGGATCACAGGGGAAAGATTGAACAAGTATATTCCACGAATGGAGACTCCTGGGGTGAACAGCGGCAGAACTTTGGTGCCGTATTCGCCAGTGCCTGCAAAATGGTCTTGTTTGGGTCGTCAGAGAGCAACCTGCTGGTGTGGGATAAGGCCAAGGGGGAGGTGATTTGCGGGTTGGATCACAGCGAATGTGGGTGGATGTTCTTCTTTCCGCAGCACGTGAGCATGAGCTGACTGTGTGATTGTTTTTTTAGCCGAACAAGCGCAGGCAGTTGCTGTAAGTCCATGAGACTCTTCGGCGTCTAATAAGCTGATGTATTCTTGCAGTGTTTTGACCGTGGCTCGCAGGCGTGGATTGTTACTGGCACCAAACGTGGCGTTCTCTCTTGGTGGAAACCTCCCTTATCGGACCCATGATCTGTATGTGGCGATATCTATCCTGGCCGACTATGAATCTGAATTCGGAAGCAGAACACTAGTATTCGACATGTTTTACAGCTATACGGGATCTTGCATACTGCCAACACACCTACAGCACCGTAATGTGGACCTTGAGGCGATGGGAGGGATACACTGTATCAGTATTGCACAATCCTTTTTCGCTACGATATGAGCATGCACACTATAATATCTGTACGGGTAGTACGAAACTGTTGCGCTTGATAGACGTTTGTTCGTTTTTTCTCTGCTTTTTCTAGCGCCATGTCCAAGGGGGGATGTTTGTGTGTGTTTGCTTGCTTAGGGCCGGTTCATGTCGCGCATGATGAGAACGTAGGTCGACCTTGCGATTTCGTGTCGAGGTCACCTCCGCTCGTCGTCGCCAACATCGACCTCGCAACTCTCCCGCGTCCTTTGTACGTCCCTTTTTTCTTTCCTTCTCGTCACTGCCAGCGCTGGGAGCCTGGCGACCACTTACCGGTTCTCTCCCGAACACCAGAAACCAACCGTGCTCGCCGCGATTGCGTTAGTTGCTCTTGCTCAAGCCTGACAAGCTGCGTCTTGCCAACCGATCCATCCCACCGGGTGAGTCCATTAAATGGTCCTCACGCGCCATCACGTAGAAGGCGTTTTGCTGGCGTCGCACAGCCTCGACAGCGTGGTTGTCATGCTGCAGTGGTGTGTCCATGCAAGCGTTCTAAAATGGGTCTCGTGCGTGTATCTTGTTGCGTGGTTCTGACCTCCGTCACATCCAGTCGCGCATCGTTACCACTTGTGCTAGAACTATCTCGACATGCAGACCATCAAATGTGTTGTAGTAGGAGACGGTGCTGTTGGAAAGGTGCGTGACGGCTCATCTCTGCGTCGTGGCTTGGGCACACGAGTGAACGTGACGTTGCACAGACTTGTCTTTTGATATCGTACACAACCAACAAATTTCCGAGCGAGTATGTCCCGACTGTGCGTGCTCTCTCCCGTCGCTGTTGTACTCGTTGGGGAGATGCGAGCCTATATGCTAGGTCTTTGATAACTACGCCGTGACGGTAATGATTGGGGAAGATCCGTACACGCTCGGACTGTTTGACACTGCCGGTTTGTCGCCTCTTTCGGCTCGCTGTTCGCTGTCACACGGACATTTTGTTTCACAGGTCAAGAGGATTACGACCGTCTCCGTCCATTATCATACCCGCAAACGGACGTCTTTCTCGTTTGCTTTAGTGTCACTTCCCCTGCGTCGTTTGAAAACGTAAAGGAGAAGTGGTTCCCGGAGGTACACCATCATTGTCCGGGCGTGCCGTGCCTCATCGTCGGCACGCAAGTTGATCTGCGGGACGACAGCCAAGTGATTGAGAAACTGGCTAGACAGAAGCAGCGACCGGTAACGAGTGAGCTGGGAGAACGCCTCGCGAGGGAGCTTGGGGCGGTCAAATATGTAGAGTGCTCAGCTCTGACGCAGAAGGGGTTGAAGAACGTGTTTGACGAGGTGCGTTTGGTCTACTTGGCGTGCGTGGACCATACTGATGCCGGGGTCGGGTAACAGGCCATCGTCGCTGCTCTCGAGCCTCCCGTGGTCAAGAAAAGAAATAAATGTGTCATCGTTTAATGTAGCTGTGCCCCAGGGGAATGTCACATTTGATATCTTCCATCTCTTAACGACTCTTTTTACGCGCCTCTTCTGCCTCATATATCCTTGACGTTTCTCTTTAGCTCTTTGGTGCCATCTTTTTCCCTCTCGCGTAACACCTTGCGCTCATGATCCTTTTTACCCATCCTCGATGTCTTTCAACACCATTTGTGGCTTCTCCACCGCACCGAGTAAATTCCGCCGGAGGGCAGTTAGTCACCCGTCTAGACCGAAACTGCAACCTAATCTTCATTTTCATTCCTTCTCGCCCCCTTTTATCGCGTACTTCCGGTGATAATGATGACGGAGAAAACAGATGGATGATTCTTGGGCAAGAAAAAGTACAGGGATGGTTTAGATCATATACCTCTTTTTGCTCGTAATAGGAATCATGTGTAGAGAAATGGCACACGAGGTACTTACTCGGTCCGTCGAGTACGGTTCGCCGGGTGTTGCACGCAGGGGAATGGGCGGTCATCAAGAAGCGCATAACTGCGGTTGGATCATACGATTCACAAGAGCGATATCTCCGGAGACTAGAATGCAGCAACGAAAAGCACATGAGCGAGCAGCGCCAAGGAAAAGAAGGACTTCTCAAAAAAAAAAAAAAAACAGGGCATCACGACGGACCCGGACCGAATAACGATTGAATGATGCATGATGGAGATGGAAACGCACCATGCCGCGGGTTTCGAATGCGAGCCAGTCGCCGGTGCCTGATGGAAAGAGGCCCATGGAGCGGCATTTCCAGAGGCCGACGGCGAGGGTGAGGAGGTTGCAGAGGACGTAGGTGAGTTTTTGGAGTGGGAGTGCGGTGGGTGAGGGTGTCGGGGTGGGTGAAAAGGGGGTGAAGGCTGTTTCGACAAGTCAGCATGGGGGGCGACTGGAGAGTTGGAGGGACGCACCGGCGTTCATCCCAGCGACGTTCACGACGGGGGAGAGGAGGAGCATGACGACGATGCCCATGCTAAAGATCTGCACGCCGCCGCCGGACATGTAGAGCATAAAGGCCTGCATGGGGAGGGACTTGGCGGGGGAGATGGCGAGGTCCCATGCGCGCTTGTCTTTGAGGGCTGCGTAGGAGGCGGCGGCGGCTTTGGCGGGCGTCCTCGTCTGGTGGGCGCGTTAGGGGGGGCGGGGGAGCGGGGATGCGGGGGACGTACGTGGGTGGTGTGGAGGTTGGAAAAGTCGGGCGGTGGGGGGAGGTTTTTCCATCTGTTGGGTGTTCGTGAGCGGGGTCGTGTGCTATGATACGGAGACGTACTTGGGGTGTTCTATCGATGCATAGTCGAGCGAGAACGACATGGTTGGTGGACTGTAACACGTCGGTGTTGGAGTCCAAATTTGGGCAACTACGGCGGGTCACTCGTTTACGACCGACAAACATGTTGCATGCTCGACACGGACGGGATGCCTTGCTGGCACTTGTAACGGATCTTGGTACTATCTGGCGAGCGTGTCTATTGGGTTACGAGAGACAGTCGGACTCATCATCGCAGTCATTGTCGATCCCGATCCAGCGCCTTGGCCCAGCACACTGGCAGTCTGCTCTCCCCCAGAAGCAAAGCAAGTGCAAGGGGTGGAGGAAGAGAATCCTTCCTTCTCTACTTTGGTAGGCACTGTATTCCCCAATTCGACGAGGCAATTGTTCCTCGACGGTCTCAAGTTATAAGTATGCTTGACAAACTGGTCTACGAACGCGGTGGCCAGCTGACAGCTGTGCGCATTTCTGCGGTGTATTTCCCGCTCCATGTACGATCGGGAGCCCACCATACACGGGTCGAATCATCCATTAGTTGCGGCGCTACAGAGCGTTCAGCGTCCTTATCACTCGCGATTCACTCTCCAAGGTAAGTATCATGGCTACTCTGTTTACCCGTCCACATCTTTGGATTCAAGCGTGCTCGGATATTTCTTGACCGGATGGAACCCGTTTACATTTCCATATCGACCGGGAGAAGCACTGGCGCGCCCATTTCGAGAACTTGACAGTAATCCGAGCCTCGCGGCTGTCGTCGCCTTTTCTCCACGTGTTGACGCGCCGGATCCGGAAAGATTGGAGCGTCGAAAGTCTCGCCGGGGAACTTGACGAGGTGTCGCTGCGGAGGAAACGCTCGGAGTCATCAAAACGAGGTGTTTCATTTACTGACAGCGTTGCTGCGCCTCCGTTCAAGAAAGTCTGCTGTGTTTAGGTGCATCGGCCATAATACTGCGGTTTATTAGTTGATTGCGGGGCGCGGAATGGCCTTGGAACGTCAACAGGCATTCCGTACCGCGATCATCTCTCGTACTCAAGACTGATAAGTCAGGCAAGAGAAATATGGCTGCTCCCCTCCGAAAGTCTCGACCAGATCAACGGACGTCGCTAGGTCCACGCTGGGCTCATCTTGTACTGATATTCTCACTTTACCCATCCCCATCACAACAACCACAACAGAACGTTGGCTTGACAGTTCCACCACTAGACAACAGTGCGACGCTTTTTCGATTCTCTCCGCATCGCAACCATCCAGCAGACTCCACGGAGGAGATTCGTTCAGCGGCCTGTTCCTTTTTCGCTGGATGGCACCGTACAACGTGACCACGGCCGAGGGTGAGTGAGCGCAACGATGTTACAAAATGATGAGACATGGGACGATCGACTTTCCTTGAAACAGCAACGCAAACTGCTTCCGAGGTTGGTTCAGACTATACGGTCACTCGTGATAGGAGGCTGGTTTTGAGCCGTGCACATTCATAGAGCACAATTCTGATCGCATTGCCTGGCTCACAATTCCAAGTCAGGAGCTGCAAACATCGCGTCATTACAAGCGTACAAATTGATATTATGTTCGAGGACAAGCTCACTAGAACGTGGCTATTCGGTTTACCTCAAGGCCGCTCCTCGCCTGATTCTGCTCTATTCGTGTCCTGGCGCGGAGACAGTAATAACCGGAAGTGAATTTTGACCGAATTGAGCTCCACAGAAACTTTGAGGCAGCCTAGTGGTACCCTTACCAGAGCCTGAGTGACGAAAGCTGTCTGCAGGCTCTACTAGTAGTGCGTGGCCACGCGTTGGAAGTAACCTCCTAGGAGGACTATCCCACCCCCACTCAAACCATGCTGGATCGCGGCGATACCACCTTCTTGCGTCGTGTTCGGTCCGTGCCAGTTTGGCCCTCGTGTTATCCGCGACAATTAATCTGGATCCACTGGCGTCCGCCGATCAGCGCCCACGTATCGTAAGTTTCGTTTCCTACGTTCCCTGGAAGGCTTGATTGCACTTTGTAACACACCGCAAGAGGGAACGTTGGGTATTTTTTGGTCAAGTCCTTGGGTGCCCCAAACAACATGACGAAAGAGATTCATCCAATAAGTCGATGGTCACTGCAACGCCGAAAACCGCAGTGTAGTTGTTTGTTTCGTCCGCGAAAGGGTATATAACATAGGCTGAAATCATCACAACACCACTATCTCCTGCTGTATCCGCATACAATGTCCACCTCCGAAAGAGTTATTGTATGTATCTGTTGATGTGGAAGATCCACTGTCATGAGAGTTCCAGTTTTGGCTCTATGACCACCCTTGGTGGGGAATATCTGCCTCTGAAGTTGTCAACGAGCAAGTATTGGAGGAGCATACCCATCCATTGACGATTTCTGACATTTTTGTGCGTGTCGAATGCTTACTTTATTGACACCCATCTCGGTACTGGTGTGGTCCGGACGACTGGTTCCAGGATGCCTCCACAATTCCCGAGGAACAATCTTTTGAGGAGGAAGTCCAGAAGATGGTCACCGTTAAATAGTAGCCAAGTCCTCTGCTACTAGTGAGCGCATGCACTATATTGCCGTTGTCTTTGATGTTGCGTCGTAGTCATGACTCCGAGTCATGTACCCGGAACTGTAGTTGAATTCTGCCCATGGTGAGCGTGCAGCAATGAGCGTGTCACTTTCCGGTCTGATATCGCACCAGAACACGCCTAATGTAGAGTTGTAGACGTTTAGTACTACTTCCATTTAGTGAAACCCTTCGTTCCAAACGTGAAGTCCAAGTTGAACTTGATCGAGTCGTCGGTAGAGCGGAGCGGCCGAGTCGCGACAGGACAAGGCCGAGGGTCTGGGTCGGGAGTTGCCGGAGTAGCACACCCACACTTCCCTAGACTGGTTGCTCCATCGGGATTCGGGAGCTGGGCGGAGAAGCACGGCGCACAAGATAAATTACTCAAAGCGCAACTTCAACCGGTTCGTACACCATAGTCACCTCACGGACGAGAGCTGGGGTGCTACGCCGCCCAGTGGAATAGATTGTTTTTTGGTTGGGTAGGTTTGGAGACGAATAGGAGCGTCGAACCGAGAAGGACTATCATCGACCGCTTGGTCTGCGTAGGGGAGAATAGGCTACCATTTCCCCCGGAGATGCCAACGACATCTTCTCCGACAGTCAATCATACCCCCGTCGAAACTGCGTCAAATAGCCAGCACCGGCAGGAAGACGCTTTAGGGTACGCCGGCTTTTCTTGTCCGGG
Source organism: Boletus subparvulus (assembly GCA_038092515.1). NCBI lineage: Eukaryota > Fungi > Basidiomycota > Agaricomycetes > Boletales > Boletaceae > Boletus > Boletus subparvulus. The sequence goes on along the minus strand of JBBPQL010000532.1, from coordinate 2,410 downwards.
ACGAGTATAGTGTTGAAATGATCGGATGATGGATCATATTTACTTAAAGCATGCATTGAGCGCGTATGATGCATCATCCGGTCGAAAGCATAGTATCGGGCATCGCGTGAGAAGTTAGCGCCTATCGAGGACACTGTAGTGACACAAAGTCCCACAGCCTGACGGCGTCTGTGCGAGACATTTGTTATCTCCTCGTGATTATTCTTTGTGGACGCACCAGGTCACCAACTCCTGGTCTATCACTGGGATGGTCTGAGAATCGGGGACATTGGTGTCGTCACTCCCGAGGATGGTTGTTTCGATGTTTTCTTTAACATATGCCTACCACAGAACCATCATTTCCACAGAGCGACTGGCGTTCCCAACAATTTCAAGCCTATCGAACTGAGTGATATGGACATTAGAGCTGTTGTTAACGCAGAGAATCCTGGTCGTATCATTGCGAACTCCTCAGTGAAAGGGGTCACGTTTCATAGTAGGCCGGATCGACCCAAGTTTTGATATTCAGGTAAGTTGCATTCTGGTCATTTTCTCACCAGGCACTCATATGTAACTAGTTCAGCGTGATGGACGGCCATGTTCACCCCTGAGGCCCTGCGGAAACAATGTGGCCAGGTCCCTGCCGCCGAATTCAATGCATTCTCGTTAGTGCAAGCACCAATGGGCTGTGATCATATGGCATCCCTAGCCAGCAACGATGCTCGTAGGTTTCATAACATACTTGGAATTTTTTGTTCCTTGTTACCTTGCTCTGACGGAATATCAGGTAGGCACGCCCGACCTCTTCGCACCGACATGCGTGTTGGGCGATCGGGCTGTGTGCAGAGTGGTGCAGAGGGAGGTGGAAGAGGCCCTCCCCTCCGTATAAAATGGCAAGTTGCAAAACGGTTCACCATCAGCAAAAAGCATCCCATCACAATCCAACTCACCCGCTCTACCACTAAAAAGATGTTCATCCGCTTCTCTACCCTTCTCCCTGTCGCTGCCCTCGTTGCAGTCGCTGCCGCCGCACCCGGCGCGCTCGAAGCTCGTGATTCCTCATCATGCAACACTGGTTCACAGCAATGCTGCGTCACGACCCAAACTGTGAGATTTTCCCCCTCCTCACGCTTTCACTCTTTACGCTAACCACGGCCCACGCTGCAGTCGACCCCCACAACGCTCAACTACTTCAGCGGACTGCTCGGGATCGCCCTTCCCACTGTCGACGGTCTCCTCGGGCTCGGCTGCAGCCCGATCACGGCCATCGGTACAGGAACTGGTGCTACGTGCACCCAGCAGCCCGTCTGCTGCACCAACAATAACTTCGTAAGTTGACCCTTTTCCCGAGCCCGCGAGTGGAGGCGAGTGGTGCTGATAACTCTCCTCCGCAACATAGAACGGGTTGATCAACCTTGGCTGCTCTCCCATCAACCTCAGCTTGTAAGTCGCTGAAAGATGAGACGCTCTTCAAGTTCGTTCCGGCGGCTTTCGAAATGTTTTCTTTCTCTGTTGGTTTGAATAGGGTTTATGGTATTTCGTATGTAAAGGGATTGTGATCGAATAAATGGATCGCCTGTAGGTGTTAGAATGCGCCTGAAAGAAGAAGAACGTCATTGAGAGAAACTCGCCTCTGATGATGACATGAGCTATGAGGGAATGAAAGACCAGCGGTTGTCGCAAAAGGTAGCGCAGATCATCTTGTCGACGGAAATAATGTATCTAAACGTCGGAACCTATGATAATGATCAGCGCGTCGATCAAGCCACTGTGCGCCGGAAATTGATTGCAAGCATTACCTCGAGCACCATTATCAACCAACCAACCATCACAAGTAACACGTTCCGTGTAATGTATCCTCGGTCTGCTGTTCCCCTTCACCGAACTCCAAGTTGAGGCAATCCTACCGTCGCTGTGAGCACAATCCACGTTCGCCACCGAACAAGAACGTGGAAGTAGAGACGTACCACGCAATCCACGTCTTCTTTCGTCACGGGCACTGGCAGCTTCGTGGCCTTGTTAGTAACCTTTTCCTTGTCTCCACAGCCCCACCCCCGGGATGGCTCGTCTGCGAGACGCTCTTATCGTCGTCGCTTGATAGCCATGGTGGTTCATCGGTCTAATCAAAATCTGAGAGAGTGATCGCTCAACGACCTCTCGTATCGACTCTCGAGTGAGTTCGGAGATCTACTGCCCATTTGAACTTGGCGACCGTGTCATGCAGTGCGACATCAGCATGTAGACCAGAAGTATGGTGGCCGTCTGGCAAGTGTACCACTGGGGACCAGATCTTGGTATTTTTCTGAACTTCCGAAACGGAAACAATGAAGACCGCCAACTCACAAGGGGCGGACTTCGAAACGTACAATTACACCGAACTTCAACTCGAACGTTTCGTTAGCCATTCCGGATTGCCTTGAAGACTCCATAC
>JBBPQL010000531.1:0-22986 GCA_038092515.1 Boletus subparvulus | reverse complement strand
GGATCGGGCCAAGTGGATGTATTTAGGGTAGCAAGCAGGGAACGAACGAGCCTAAAGGAGTCCCATGACTCGCCGATCAACGTGCTCCTTTTCTCAGACGACGCGCAGGAGCTCGTGGGCGGGTCCAACACGGGGGTCGTTCGCGTTTGGGATCGTGCCAGCGGGACGTGCAAGGCAATGTTTGGGGTGTCCACATCGACGGTCACGGCGCTTGCGTACGCGGGCGCGCTTGGCGGAGCGAGGGTCGCGATCGGACGAGAAGACGGCTCGCTCTGTCTGTGGTCCCCGTCGACATCCGCATCGCACGACATTCTCCGCGGCGATCAAGCCACAGTCAAAAACGTGGACTTTGTCCAGTTCTCGGACGATCAGTGCAGGCTCACATCGAGGGGCGGGGACGGGATTGTCTTTCTCTGGGCGATCCCGTTCGCCGCGGACGACGCGGACATGGCGCGGTGTGCGGTTGGTGTCTCGAATCCGACGGCTCTCCCCCACCTCCTCTCCCAATCCGACCCAGAAGACGCCGTGGACAGTCACTTCCATACTTCGTATCGGGTCCGGAAGGACGGCTGGCTCGTCAAGGGCGACCGGCGGGTGATATGGCTCCCAGCATTTATGCGCCCACGCGGCAAAGACACGTTCTACGCGTACGAGAACGGACAGGTAGTGTTCTGCATGCCGGCGTCCACGGCACTGATTTTCCTCAAGTGGTTGGATGGATGATGTGAGCAGGAGGTCGATGTTGTCAGACGAATTAACATTTGTTGTACGAGTTGTACCGGTAAATACAGACGCCCTGCACGATGTATTGTGTTCGAATAGATATCATACCGCTGGTTACTACCGTCCGACGCAACCCGTTCGTTGTCTGGTGATACCGAGGGCTTCTCTCATTTGACCGACGGTCACCAGCAGACTACTATAGCTGATATGCGATATCATGCAACATCTGTACATCGCGTGCCATAGTGTCACCCATTCCTCGTCGGAAACAAGGCTTCTCAATTCATCATTACTGCATTTTGAGAGTTCCTTGATATCGGTATCATGCAAAATCCCTCATGTGCCATATTAGTGCTCGACCAAAAACAAGGGTTGTCAAGCATCATTACAAGGGTCCAACTCCAAGTCCCCAACCATAAGATAAAAACGTCCAAGACCGACAAAAAACGCACGCATGACTCAACGGCCACACCACCTTCACTCCGCCTCCGCATCATATTCCTCCTGGATGTCCTCACTCCACCGCCTCCCATTCCCAGTCACGCTCAACCATGCCTCCAATCGCCGTCCAAGCTCCCCACCCCGCCCACCACATATATCCCCCGTCGTCGTCAACGTCTGCTCCTTCTCCTTGGCCTTTTTCAGCGGCAACTGGCCCGCCTGTTTCCGGCTCTTGAGCGCTGCTACCCGAAGTGCGCCCGACGATGGCTCCGACGTGCCGCAACTCGCATGGCTCTCGAAGCACACCTTGCCGTCGTACGACGGAGCGCTCGGTACTTCGGAACCTTCGACTGTCGACTCGACGTCCTTGAACCACTCCTCCTCGTGCTCTGCTGGCCCGAGAATGCTGTCCACCAGGCCTTCTTCCCATCCGTCCCACTCCGCACAGCGGTGGGCGAGCCGGAGTCGGGCACCGATGGCTTCGTAGTGAAGCCATTCCTTGGCGGTCGTGGCGAGACTGTCGTTTTTCGACGACTTAGAGAGGGCGATCGACGTGACGACCTCGCGGAACAGCTTGAACGTAAACGGACTAGTTTGAACGAACGCCGGGAGGTGAGCACAAGCCCACAACGGTCGCGTAGTCGTAGATTCCCAATCAATGATACACGTCTGTGTGAGTGAACAGTGAGTGAACGACACGCCGGACGAAGAGACGACAGCTGGACACACAATTTGAGTATGATCACACTCATCCACGAATATGTTATCCAAGTTTAGATCGTGACAATCGAGCCCAAATTCTTCAGGACCCGAGTTATCCGCATGAGCCCCTAACCGGTCCATGACGCGCATCCAACGACCCATCTCTTTGCGCACGGACTGTTCGCGGCGCATGATGTGAGCGATCAGGAAGGTACTCCGCTGCATGCGGCGATAGTCGCTGTACATGCAATCCCCAGGACCTTCCCATTCCTCCTCACTCTCTTGCGCATCCCATTCGTCAGAGTCATCACTCTGATCATCGGGGACCGCATCAAGGTGATGGTGTCTAGAGGATCGGATCTCGTGCGGATCAAGGTGAAGCCGATGCGGGGCGGACTTTCCCTCGCTCTCCCGCTTTACGCCCGATATTTCACGCTGAACACACGACCCTAGATAAGATTGTGTTGAGGCCCAGGGTCCGCGATCAATTTCGGACGGATGCGCGAGATCACCCCGGCCGGATCCAAAGAATGGCCACGAAACAATAGGACCAACCTGTGCTGAAGTGGGTGTAACGAGCGCGGGATGGACCGCTGTTGGTGTTCTCCCAGATGGGATGGCTGATAACGAAAAGTGCTTGAATTGTACATGAGTTGCAGTGGGCGTTGATGATGATGAGGATGAGTTTACTGGTGATGCGACTGACCGGGAGAATGTGGGGAAATGAAGAGATCCTATATGTGAGAAACGCTGAGCAAACAGAGGTATTATGAGAGATGCTACATTTTTGAATAGAATCTTGAGTTGTTCGTTGGGCATCGAGTGATACACTCTGCTAAGCGGAATGCCTGATGCCTAGCCAACCAACGTCATGACCAAGGGACGCAGGAATGTTAGCTGCAGTGACCGACCTTGGACATGAGGATATATTCGCCTCCGAGACGGTTGTAAGGATTTGAATCGTAAAAATATACATCTGGTAGTGGTATGCAAGTCTTTTCGCGGAGGTATTGCATCGTTGCAACCTCTGATTGCGTCTTGAGGCGAGGCATGAACCGACGGGCAACACGGGCAACCAGCTCCCGTGTGTCCGTAAGCGTGATCAAATAAGCCTTGTAAGCATATAACGTAAGATTGATGGGGGGCATCGGATTAGGGCATCACTGACTTTATGAAACGTGCCTGTTGCGGCTGTCAGAAGCAGCACGGATATGGGCAAAGGGCAGAGAGAAACTTACCTGAGCTCAGAAAGGTGATTCGGCCGACCTCACAGTGTGTCTTCTCGCGTACAATGTCCTTGAGAACTCTTCGATCGACCTGAAAGGGCTGTGCATCGTGCAGGGAAGCATCGGTTTTTGCCTCGCGTCTCCGGTCAGCGTGTTCGACATCCCAGTTCCATTCTATGGGGGTGTAGTGTGTGGTGGGCAAAGGTGGGAGTGGTGCCGTGCCGGGCAGAGGAATCTCTGCTATCGACGGGCCATGCCCATTCGAAGGCATTCTAGCACCCCTCAACTGGGCTACGTGGCGGTCTCTCCAGGTGGGCAGCTCGCCGTGGAGGTTGGGGTGGGATGGACGATGTGGGTGAGGAGCAAGTGCCTGCACGCTGTTTGGGACGATGAGGACGAGGCACCCGACGAACGTTGGAGTCAGACCTGTGATTGTTCATAATCTCAATGTCATCCGGCAAGGCGCAGCCCTGTTTGGCTTTATTTAAATTACCAGGCTTGACTGGCACAGGCACAGGCATCTTTGACAACGTCGTTTCGAGTACTAGTAACCTGAGCCCAATTGAGAGGAGAATAAAAGGATAGGTGAACGTTGTTATCACCAGGTTCGAGGACGGCCAGTGAGGCCAAGCCACTTATATACCCGAGCGGCTGCGGTTTGCCCAGGGTTTGGGTTCAGAGTCGCTGTCAGTGCATCGACTCAACTCCACCTTGGCGCCGCATGTGCGGCGCGATTTCTGATCCTAAATACCCGCGCCCGGGGGTCGATACGGTAACGGCCTTACAATTGTCTTGACACTTCGCCCGATCTCACAACACTCGCCCAGGAGCTTACCCGTCCCCCCAGGCTGCTGACCACCATCATCCAGTCAAAGACCTCCAATTATTCAATGCCAAGACTTCATTGATCCCCTTCGCAGTATGTGGTATATATAGTGATGGCGCATACTACGGATCATGAACGCCACCATCGCCCACGTTCGTGGTCGACGCCCCGCATCTCGGTGAGTGCCCAAAAGTCAAATGCTTCGATCGATCTATAACAAATCTAAAGTGTTTGCGGCGCTAGTGCGCCTTTTATGCCTTAAGTGCGAGTACATATGGATCCCATGCAATCATATATAATGCGCGCGTGGGCAGTATCATCCAGAGGGGGTAGTCCCATTTCCCAGCTCACACCATACATAACATACTAATACACAACTAAGAAATACGAATACCACGTCAAGTAGCCCTCCCATACGATGGCTCGACACAAATGACCTCGTCCACCCGCCTCTTCAGCCAATCCAGCACGTCCGGTCCCACCGATGCACAATCGCACAACTCGATGTGCCGTAGCTTCGAAGGTGCCACACCGTTCACCATTGTAGCAGTCCCCGTCTCTGGATTGCGAGCCTCGATAAGCTGTACAAGTTTTGCGATCCCATCCGGATGCGTATGACAACTCTTCATCGTCACTGATTTCAGATTGGGGCAGATCCAGTGTGCCTGCTCGTCCTCGGGCGTTCCTAATGCTACTAGGAAAGGTTCGAGGGGCGTCCCCCCAACGCTCAGCGAGTGAATGTGGTTCATCTCTGCCAAGAAATTCCACGCAATGACAATGCCTCCAGGACCATAGTAAAGCGTTGAACTGTTGGTGTTCCCGTATGACACCGACAGCTGAGTGACAGGCGGATTATTGGATCGCTGAAGCAAATTTGTAATGACGTCTTCAATGGGGTCCCGTGCTTCGATGTCGAGATTGAGTATGTCCAACGCAGGGAGGGCGAGTGCGTCAGTAAGCGTCGACATGTGGTAATGGCCCCCAAATGTGAGTTCGCGAAGCTTTGGTAGACATGTCGTGTGTAGCGGAAGGATGGCTGGCACGACGACGGCAAAGTGAAGCGTGAGGGATTCAAGATTTGGGTTACTCGAGATAATGTGTAAGATCCGATCCAGCGGCAGATGGTTGGCTGGGAGTGAACGAAGGTTGAGAGAATGCAAGTCGGTCTTGAAGATGGGAGAGGACCACTTGAATGGTACATGATGCAGCATGAGCGACTGTAGCCGGGATAACGCCAAGGGGGTCGATGGAGTGGTACAGGGAAGCCAAGCCCATTCTGTAGCGTATATCGTCTCCGCGCACGAAATCTCAAACTCTCTTAGCATGGGTGCGTCTCCTGGATCACACAATTAAACGCTATTTTTTTTGATGAAATGCGTGACTCGCACCATTGATCGACTTGAGCGCGGATATCGAGGGAAATTGCTTATCGAACCGGAAGACAAATCGTTGCCACCGGTGCATCTGCTCAATCAAATAGAAGATCGCAATATGTCCCCAATGCGTGTTGCGTTGGGCTTGCGGGCAACTTCGTGAGGAAGGGGGCGGAGGAGATGCTCCCCAGGTGTCGTGGTGGGATGGCGACTGAGGGACGATGATCGGTGTTTGTGCTGGAGGCAAAAGAATGGGAGTGCCTAGCGGTGGATGCGGTAGGACATAATGCGTCGGTGGGCTGGGTGGCGGTGGGATCCAGGGTGGAGGGGATGATGCTCGAGCGCGACTAGAAGGTTCCACCGAACTTCCATTCACCCGCAGGTAGATTTCGATGTCCAGGGGAACCTTGTCACCGGACCGCTCAAGCCAGAGGCGAACGGTGTCTGGAGACGCGCTTTGGTTGGTCACGAGGCGTATCTGGACAAAAAGGTCAGATAAGGCAGTTCAAATCGACATATGAGCAGCATGTGTGCTCAACACATGGCTTCTCGAAGGGAAAGGCGCAGTAAATCGAAGACTTCAATGGGTATTTACCGCAAAAATTTCCAGCAAGATATCAGTCGGCGAAAGGTTGGGTCAAAAACATAGGCGCCAATGTAGATGTGGGAAACAGGAGACGCATCCAGACCCGATGCGTGTCATAGAAACTGCGTTGCTCACCTTGGACCATAATTTAGGTATTGATAGAGCCAATCTACGCCATAGGGCGCTGACGGAGGCGAGGATCCAAGCACAGCAAGGGTGATTGTCAAAGTTGAACATAAAGATATGGCGGAGGAGTTCGTGGGGCAGTCGCCGTATGGGAGAGATATACGCCAACGTGTACTTCACTTTTTCCTCCAACGCATGTTGGTCTTGTTGCATCTCTCGAATCGCGCGCTTGCTGTCGGCGACGATCCGTGCGAGGGCATCCTCTGCTGAAGTGATCCGTTCTGAGAGTTGCGAGAGCTCTTGGCGCTGTGTTTGGAGAGCTCTACGGGCTTCAGAGACGGTTAATTCAGTAGGAGGTTCTGGATAGCTGAGGGGGTCCATGGTGGGCGTCGCTGGTGTCGAGGAGAGGTTAAGTAAACAAGGCCGACAACCCGAAGCGGATGGGAAGTCATCTATGAGCACGTGCGTGCTACCAGGCTCATATCCCTCAAGGGCCCTCACAGCATCTGCTCACTGCATACCTCCATTCCACAGCAATACACTGCGTTGTCGGCCGATACCACAGCGTGTGGCACACACGGCGAGCTAATTACAAGACCTCTATGGTACAATGAGGATGACGATGGAGATGGCGCAGGTATGTCACTTCTTTCCAGCCTCTATGGCGTCTCCGTTCTTGCATGCAATGATCTTTATTCGTGGTGCAGACACCATCTCGTTCGACTCCATCTTGAAAGACGGGTTCTTGACGATAAACGTCCACACGTCGTCGCAAAGACGATACGTATGCAGGTGACCCTGTAAACACACAACATGAGCCCACACGCCCAACATGACACTGAGAATGTACTTTGAGCGTCGTCTTGGTTTTCACCGACTTGACCATCGTGTCTGCGAGGGATTTGTCAAACTAGACGGTCGTCAGCGTGCCTCGTCGTGGGTACGATGCCACGTGCAGAACCTGTTGCAGAACCTTCATCGCCAGTTGTGGCGTGATGGCGCCGCTTGTGATGAGCTCGTCCAGCGAGTCGGTGAGAGCCATGCCAATGCTGCAAGGCCGTTGGAGGGTTTGGTTCGCGACCAAGTAAACTGTTAGACGTACGATGATCCTCTGTAAAATTCATAGTATGCAGAGGCCATGTTGGACCGTCCGATGCTTCCAACTCGAGTGGACGATGCTTGCAAAGCGCACATCGCACAGGATGTGACCACGTTGTGATGGTCACAGTGATTGGCTCATTCACGGTCTTTCCGAACCTCTCACACACGGTGAGATGGCCGAGCGGTCTAAGGCGCCAGACTAAGGACTAGGTCATTAGATGACCACGGAATATCTGGTCCGAAAGGGCGTGGGTTCGAATCCCACTCTCATCAAATTTTTTTGTTTCAAACTTTCTTGGCGGCTAAGCTGTGCCATACAATGATCACGCTGGCAGTCGACATGGTCGTGACACAGTTTTGAATGGTCCATATTTCAGGAGGAAGCTACGGTTGATCAAGTGAGTAATGCTAATTGTTCAACGAAGTCTTCGCAGCCCCAACAAACGGAAGCAATCATGCAGGGTATCGCAGCGCTACGATGAGAACTAGTATCTGGTCGTCCTTCTCTGGTTTGAGCCCTGAGAACTTAGAAGACCGTGACGTGGAAGGAGAAGTACGCTCGTACGTACAGCTTGACCCAGCGTTGAAAAATCACCCAGCAACGTCATGCATACCACTAGTGTTCCAGAAATTCGGATGGGGTATTGTTTCAGCCGTTTCGTGGTGTCCCCATCCAGCGATCGCATTCTTTGTAGCAGACCCTGTAACGGTAAAGGCAATTTGGGTCAGCTCACGTTCTTTTGGCAAACATAAACATAAACTCATGGACTTTCTGCGGACGATAGGAATCATGCTTCGTAGATGGAACTTCCCGATCCACATGGATGAATACAAGATCTTTGTTCGGGACGAATCTTGTCTGTACAAAAGGCGACACCTCAGGCTGGAAACGACACAGTAAGATTTTCTCCCACTTCAAGTTTAAGTAACAGTGGGTGACAGAGGTCATTACAATACAGCACAATTCGCCACCCTCCTTTTCCTGACAGGTATTCAGAAAAAGTGGCGAACGTGTCAACATGCCGACATCGAGTCCTCCCTGATGACGTCCATCTACCTATCTCGGCACGTACCCTATAGCAGGTCACCACCTGACGCAGATATACGTCTACGCTGAATCGTTGCCGCACGAATTTCCATTTGCACTCACGGGGGAATGACGGTGTTGGGATGGATCTGTCACCTTCCGAGTTTATGATCCCGCAACGATCTTCCACATGTTGTGACGTCACGGGGTCCATGAACCGGAAATTGAGCGATACGCTCGACCGAAAGGGGAGAGGGGCGGCAGCGCTGGATGTAACGTTGTCGCTACTGACGCCGGCGTGGCGATGGCCGCAGCGTACAGATCGATCGCGATCGTCGTCCATGCACTGAACGCATCACTCACATCAGATGCGGCGCCGATGGCAGCACATCGATTCTCAAACGGTCATCAGAATACAGCACCGTGACGGAGTCTGAGAGCGGTATGGGTTTACTACGTTACGTGCCGTGCTACATGTCCTGTCATTGTTCTCGAGAAATCGTAGCAATTTCCTACCAAACGGCCCGTGTCATCGTAACATGCAACTGGCCTTGAGAACTTCCTCACAAGCACCATTGCCACATCACTCACTTTATTATTGGGTAGCCACATCCACTACGCGTCCGATCTATGATTCGAGGACTATCTGTGTCCTCTCATTGCAAAAGGTTGTGACGAGAGTGGGATTCGAACCCACGCCCTTTCGGACCAGATATACTTGGTCATCTAATGACCTGATCCTTAGTCTGGCGCCTTAGACCGCTCGGCCATCTCGCCAGCGAAATTGATGGGAGAAAGAGTCCATGAGAGTGCCAAGGGCATCCTGAAGAAGCATTACGTTATCTTGCTCGAGGACAATGATCATTAGCAAGATCAACGAACTCAACGGAAGAAAAAAGTTGTGATGAGAGTGGGATTCGAACCCACGCCCTTTCGGACCAGATATTCCGTGGTCATCTAATGACCTAGTCCTTAGTCTGGCGCCTTAGACCGCTCGGCCATCTCACCAGTGAGCTTCGTCCACAAAAAGGAATCCCTGACGGCCCTCCATGATGATGGTCAATTACTACCGAGCGGCCACGACGAGTTCATTCACACGAACCAATCTTCCAGGTCATCCAGAAGCAGTGGAGAGCTCTCGGTACTCATGGTTGGTCAGGTCTATCTCGATGTTTGCATGGGGGACTCCAAAAAGTTCTTACGTGATCGGGACTCGTACGATCGCGCCCGATTACACCTCGACAAACACGCCTCGAGTTATGGTCTACCATCCAAACCAGAGGAATTGACTGACTGGCAAAAAGAGATCTTGCAGGACATTGATGCGTCACAGGCATCCGAGACACTGTTGCTGTTCGAACCCCCAGAACCCTTGCTGGCAGGGCGGCTCGTTTTCGAATTGAGCGCGTCACCCAAGTTGGCAAAGACGACCGCCAACTTTGTCGCGCTCTGTACTGGAGGGGGAGGAACGTGCAAGAATGCATCGAATAGGAAGCTTCATTACTTGGAATGCCCCATCCATCGAATCGTCAAGGGCTTTGTTGCTCAAGGCGGAGATATACTTCGGGGAGACGGAAGCGGCGGCGAGGTGGGACCACCCTAGATGCATGGTAGCCTTATCTCTGACCTGATCTCGTGTAGTCCACTTATGGAGGCGATTTCAAAGCTGAAGAAGAGGGTCTCAGGGTGATGCCCCGCAAAGGCTCCCTTGGAATGGCGAGTTCCAAGACTGGGTCGGGTGCCAGGAACACGTCACAATTCTTCATCGTGCTCACGGACGACGAAGCTCAGCTGAAGAAGTTGAAAGGCCAGTACGTGATATTCGGCCAACTGAAGGGCGGAGTAGAAGAATTACGCGTACTGGATCGTCTCAGTGAGGCTGGGGGTGACAACGAAAAGCCACTCATTCCCGTCTGGATAGGGGGTTGCGGAACGTGTCAATCGGGTTAGCAATATAGTGTCAATGAGTCATCGGTCACCTGTGGTGCGTCCCAACCAGTACTTAATGCTGAACTGCAAGAGCCCGATCTCCGCCGCTTTGCCTAGGATGTCACATCACGGTCCCCAAAAACCAGTTACCCGAAGTCGATAGACCTCCGCGATGAGAATCTTGGGACAAGAATTTGGAATGGAACATTATGCTTTGCACCTCGATTTCAGCGACGGCAATTTCGAGCTAGTAGGCACATCCGCTTATTTCGATGCCGTCAGATCATCAACCAACAGCTCCAACGGCGCAACACGGTCTCAGTTGAGTTGATACGCGCCTGAACATAAGATTCTGGATTTTCCTGCCTCGCGACTCGCGAGGGATAATTTAAACACGACAGCGCCGTGACATTTGCGCCGTCCGATATCGGAATATTCACCCACTCTGTGAGACGCACTACCCATCGGCGGCCACCTAGCGGTACCGCACTGATCGGAAAGGATTTCAAAGTGCTCGAAAACAATGACCAAGTGGCCATTTGGACATCACTGTCACAGAAATAGGCTGTGTAGACTCGGGTGTAGTATGGTGTAGTATGGCTTCTTGAGGCATGTGCCCTGAGTCTCCCAATCTATCGTTGCCGCTCCACGCGAAGAGGCATTGTTGATTTCCCTAAATGCCGTCTTCTATACGGATCTAGCCGCGGCCCGCGGCCTCGTGTGGTACAATCTTGATGCATGAGGTCCAAGTGTAAAGGTCAACGAGGCAGATGAGGAACGGCGAAGTGGATTAGTTACGTTGTTCCGAGTTTGAAAGCTTATTACCAGCCTGATAAAAGGAAGATAAGAGGCAATTAATTGATTAATTAACAGGTCTGAGATGAGCAGGATGAACAGTTCAATCGTACTAGCACATGGACGTTGCACTGGTCCTATGCTTCCAACACTTGCATGTTTGGTAAACATGCCTGGGAAGTTCGAGAGCAGTATGTCAATTAAAAAATATAGACTGCGGCTATGTTTTTGGTTCCGAGATACGACTCAACCATCCAAGCGAGCGAACATGGGAGGAGGGGTTATAGTCCAGCAGCGCTGTTGGGTATGTGAACCTTGATCGTTCAGATAAAATTAGAAAAGTAGCTCACGCGACTGTCCTCTTAGCTGATATATGTACATGCTCGTCCTCTGTGTGTTCAGGGATGCTTAAATGGTGTAGTAGATCGCTTTCCGGACCGCCCATCCGCTCACAAATTCGTAATGCTGTAGCATGAAACTCCTCGGGAACCCCGCTTGATGACCCAGGTAACAAAAGATGTGGAAGTATTCGCGTGTGGAATAATTGATGAGCAACGGAGCCACCCTACCCGCAACAAATAAAACCGTCACGTCAAACGCTGTATATGCCACTACAATGAAAGCCGAACACGTACAAATTGATGATAAACACCCCCCATCACAGCCTGAACGGCTTCACCCATCACTTTGTAGAGCCCAACACTCTTTGCAATACCGGAAGATGCCTTCAATGCCTCGTCCAGTTCGGAATCAGGATTTCGGGTTTGAGCGGACCGAAGAGTTTCCTTTGGAGCTGTCGGGACCCAGAGGAGCACACGACCAAGAGACCACCGAGGTGCCACATGTTCTCCCAAGAAATACGTGTTTAGAGCGCGCGAAGTTAAGCGGTCATAATCGTGGTGTGCACGGCCTTGTGCAGCTTCGTGGACGAACAATAGGTAATATGATTCCAAGACGCGGCGGCCTATCGATGTTCGTGTCATGGAAGTAAATGTCAACCACGAGCGAGAGAAATTCATTCTCGATCAATGAACACCCACCGATGAACCCCAGGCGACCGTTGTGCCCATGAATAGCAGCTTTGTGACTGCCATGAGTGAGAATTCGCCTTGCTAACTCCGGAGGAAACTGCAAGGACCGAAAGACGGAACTAAGATGAGCGGCAAGACGCGCATCATCATACGGTCCTCTTGAAGCAATTGGGTGGTCCTCTGCATGTCGCGTCGAGTAGTTGAACCGCACTGGTGGTGTTCGAGGAGGCGCCAATGCCGAGGCTTTTATTGAGTTCTGAGAAGGCCGAAGCAGGGAATTGATAGTTCTGGGAAGACGAGACATGATTAACTACCTTGAAGCTGTTTGGTGGTCCCTTGACAGAGCTGCCACTGGTAGTGGGACTTGAGATTTGCAGTTTGCAAAGCCGAAAAAAGTTAGAGCAGGTCACGTGCCTACCAGGTCGGGAGCCGGGACCGGACTTAGGTTTGGAACAGTTCGAGGATTTGGCACAGGCTCGAGATTACTGTGACAAGATACCCGAATATACAGGTAATGCTACCTTACTAATCTAAATTAGAAGAGTGGATCCAGACTCGCCAAGAAGGTTTCCTTCAAAACTACAGCAGGTTATGCATACCAACCTAGCACGCGGCCGTACATCTGAACCGGCAACGTGGTTGACATGTGCCAACGGTTATCTTGAATTCAAGGAGTATCAATTGAACGACGCGAGTACCTTCATCGGATTCTCCGTTTCTCTGACTCGAATACTATTGGAAACAGACCTCGACGGCTTCTCACATAAGAATGGGGGAGAATAATAGTTCCTTGCATGATCTCCTGTCTACTACCTACAGTCAGGATCTCCGAAGACGGCTGTGTAAATTCATTGACAGGTCCCCTCGTTGCGGATTATCCCGATCTAGAAGCTGCTCCAACTCATCGCCAACGGACCTCAATATTGTCTAGAATGGAATGAATTAGCGTTTTGGTGCGGCTTGATTCCGCGAGGGCATGGGCCTCTCTGGCCCATCAATTGCGTGCTTGCGTAATGTTTCTCCCACCAGTGATGATCCGCCGTTGGAGTGAATTGACATTGATCGTGGCACTAGTACTGACGGAGAACTCGTAAACTTGGTACATACAAACACCCACCGGTAATGTGCTTCGCGGTGAAACCCATAATTCTAGGGTTCTCGTTTGCACGGCCCTGGACATACAGTTCCGAAACACAGATGCCTCAGTGTATTGTATTTGGAGGTGCCGGTGTTTCATTGCGCGTTATAAAGTTGAGAGGAAATCCGTTGGTGTCTAGGTCCCCGTTGTTCTCTACTTCAGATCCGCTCAGCTATCCCGTCGTTCACCAAATGAACTTCAACGCTCTACCCACCGTGTCCTTCACTCCGACCTCAGTCAGCTTCCCCTTTGAGCCCAAGCAGTTGTCACTCTCGAATAAAGTCAGGGTACAGTTAGAACCTCAATCCAGTGTCGCACCCTCGCCGTCCAACGGCATCTTCTCTAGAGGCTCTCTTTCGTTGAGTGCGCCTCACGCGGAAGTTTGGATCCAGGGGAAACAGGTTTGACCAACTTTTCATCCATTCTCCATCAAATGCTGAATAAGCGGAGCCAGGTACTCATCCGAGATCGTTCCTCGACTTACGGTACCTACGTCAACGGCATCCGAATACAGCAACAAACGTTGTTGCAAGACGGCGATATTATGGTCCGTGATTCCTGACTACAATCGTAGTTCGTCCTCATCTCTATTCGTAGACGCTGGGGCAACAGCTATCTCGTTCATCAGTGCCTCCAAACACGCGTGATTCTCAACTGAAACCCATCGAAGCATCCGTCACCATCGTTGGTGTGTAAAGTGGAGTTGCAGGTTCCCTTTTCGTATACCATCTCCTCTAGATTTCCCATCGGAATGTCTCCTTGATCGCATCACCGCCTGTTTCTGTATTTAATAGCTCCTGATTGTAGTCCCGGATGGCATCGAGTTGTACTCCCTTGTACTCCCTATGTACCTTTATACTGGTGCGCTACGGTTCACACCATGTACATGTGTTAGAGGACGCGTCAATTCTCAATAGTTGCCAAGAATCGCTCAGCGTCCGAGTGGAAGGTCACGCTCTTGGTGTCACATGCAATGCCTCGAGAAGATCTCCAGGTCACAATTTCCATACAGACCGAAAGTTTTCCGATTCGTGCCTATCTGCTGAACCTATCCAAACCTGTTCTAGGTCTGCGAGATAATAGACGCGTGATGCGTTTAAATGAGAGCAAATACAACGTATGATTGTCGGGTATATCGGTGGCTGGGAGTCGACGGATACCCAATCAACACCGAGTGGCGTGTTCGAATGTAGACCCATGATCGAGTCTAAGCGTCAGCTTTCGAGTGACTTGGGCAACGCAGCTCAGGGAAAGGGATGACTGCGGGCGGATGAAAATGATCGCAACCGTGAGGTATCACGACAAGAATAGGCCCAGGCACACGGAGTCTGTCCGAGGATATGATGCTCCAATCGATGTAACATTCAATTAACACGCTTCATGAGGAACCAGCTCTTCGCGGGGGACGCTGGGAATGGGCCCATGAACGCCGTAAGTTGATCAGAGGGAAGTTGTTCATGTCGTCATCGCCCAATGTCCGACGTAGTTCCTGCCGTCCCGCAAAAGAGAAATCTGTCCAAAGCGGAGAAATATCGCCGTCAGTGTGCGACGTTTTCTTCCAAAGGATGGGCTGCGATGCAGCTCAAGAGAATTGTAGGGTGAACTCAAACGCACGCACCTACCTCACAAAACACATACCCGCGAACCTCGACACGCAACGACTCGACCGGAACTCGAGGACCATCATGTCCGTCCCACGCGTACCCCGAATTCCCGGTGGGATGGTTCCTTGGTGCGTTCATCCACGCCTCCATTGATTCGACGGAGACCACGGAGTGGGAAGGGGGGGCCAAATGGAGTTTATGTATTAGCCGACGAAGAGCGGGTTTAAGAGACAATAAGCACGGTACAGCCCGGGATGCATGCTGATGAGATCAGAAACCACACTGAACTATCCCAGAATTCAACCTTGTCCCTCGACCCACTGCAACAACCCGAGGGGTACATGGAACGCCGATTCTCCGAATTTATACGCTAGTTTTTTTTTTCCAACACGACACCCGGACAAACCGAGGTGATGACGCTAGGAAGAGTACCCCTGAGGGGTTTAATAAATTGACCGTTCGATAAGTAAACAAAAGAAATACGAACAGGCTGTGAGGGAACGTCTGGGAATGTCCGCGAAGACGTTCCCGTGCTCTTCCCGGAATGCCATATAGACTATTGACATAGCCTACTCGGCTCGCATTCGACGGCTAGCGTGTCTGACAGCGGCACTGTCAAAGAACCCGACGACTCAGAAACCGAATCCAAAGTCTAAATACCCATTATTAGCCGACGGATGCAACAAAAAAACGAGCGGTACTAACGCCTGGGAACGATCAGGGGACGCAAACGTTTCCAACGGTTTATCCCCCTCCGAGTTTCAGAAGTTCCGGTGCGATCGACGCGGATTCGGAACCTGGGCAGAACCAACCTCATTGAATTGGTTCATGTCCTTCACCCCTGCGGCATTGTTCGCGCCCTTTCTCCCTCGAGGCTTCAGCAAGACCAACGCTGTCCTCAAGTTTAATCCACCGTTGATCGTTCTCGGCGAGTGTATATCAACCAGGGCGGAGATAAACCGCATCGTCATAAGCCCGTCCATAATATGATATATCTGAATTGATTTCGCAAGCGAGCTCGAGGACGATCCTGAGAGCGAAATGGGGTGGAGAAACGGTTGGGCCGGTCTACCCGCAACCACTAGGAGGTGGTTTGAATTGACAAGGTACCTCGTCGAGCGTCACGATATAGGCACGCCGATCTGAGCCCACGGTGGTTGCCGTGCTCTTGTGGGTCAGGGACTCGGACCGGTCATGACTGCTTCTTCCTGGTTCTCGGCCAAGTGACAAGTCCACTCGCCGACTGCCTGCTGACCGTCACGTCTGGAATTCTGGATGGGTGAGACGTACCCACTGCGGCAGGTCGTCACATTACGAGGCCACCCAGACTGCGTCGAAATGAGAAGCGCGCGAGATCATAGACTCAACCGAACTTCACACGTACCCTCAGGCTCCAGACGCGGCCGAGGCCACTTTTAAAA
Organism: Boletus subparvulus; assembly: GCA_038092515.1. Classification (NCBI taxonomy): domain Eukaryota; kingdom Fungi; phylum Basidiomycota; class Agaricomycetes; order Boletales; family Boletaceae; genus Boletus; species Boletus subparvulus. The sequence goes on along the minus strand of JBBPQL010000531.1, from coordinate 6,937 downwards.
GTTCCAGAGTGAGCGACTCGGAGCTTTGGCAATCGAACTGGATTGTTCAATTTCCTCACCGCTGCGACACTGTTCGCGTCCCCACACCCTCGGGGATTCGGCGTGACCAGTCATTGTTGTACGGAGAATCGTCGGTGATAAACTGCGGTCCGCCAATCGAGAACCCGTACGTAACGAGACACACCCAAAGTTCCCTAACAACTTGAAGTCTTGAAGCGAACTCAAGGTCGATTTTGCACTCAGACTGTGTCAGACCGAGTCGGAGTCGGAGGCTGGAAACCTGAGGGGGGTGTTCAAGTTGGAGAGAACGAGTGGACCTCGGACTCGACCGTTCGGTTAGCAATGCACATCAGCAAATCTACACATTACTTGACTTACTTGACGGTACTTATGACAGTCAGACAAGTACATAAATAACAGCAAGTGATTCAAGTAGTCAAGTAGTTAGTGTATAAGGGAAACAAGTGACCCGAAATTTGTTGAGGTTGGGGAATCGAACTCGCGACTTCCAAAAACAGCAACTACCAAAAATACCATAGAGGTTCGCTTGGCTCAGCTTCAGAGAAGTATATGAGTACAATACAAGGTGAGGTTGCAATTTTCGGTAAGTCTCACAGTGCTTTTTTTACCCAAACCACCAGCTCAGTGTCACAACCCTCCAAGCATGACGACGATGACCCCACCGTGATGCCACGATGCCGGCATGGAAAAGTTGGTGGCACCACCCCTGGCACTACAATGCTACCACCACCACCACCCCACCACCACCACCGCCGCCCCGACGACTGTTGAGAATCCTGGTATTTCTTATTCAGTTTCTTATCCTGATACCAGATTCTAGAGCGGTCTATGACCTTATCTTTACGCTATTCATATTACTCATCTTATCAAGATAAGCTATGTATCTCTTATCTTATGGTCTAGACTTATAACGTCATTCTTATCTCCTATCATGACATCATACGCTTATCAGCCAATAGCTGATACACCTCTTATCTACTATCATACTATACAGTTATGATATTAGAGTTCAGTATCAATACGTACAAACCGTACTAGATACTATATAAGATGGGCCTTACAGCCTATCTCTCTATCGAACTATCTTGTTCTTTCCTCTCACTGGTTCACTCCTAAGCTCTCTGCTTATACTTGAACCACTTCAATACTTTGTCACCATCTACCAAGAACCTGTCTATGTGAGTCTCCCACTAGACAACTCATCCCTTCGTGTTCCTGCGCTATCAGGGTTATATTCCCGATAGGTTATGAGCTCCGCCTGAAGGCAGTCCGTCATACGCTAGCATCGATGCCCGCTATCTTCACGTGTTATGGTTCTTGGATGGTTACTGGATTGACGCTGGCTATATCCATGGTCACTTCGGCCATGTCAATTGCCATTGGAGCAGAACCCATTCGGGTTACTGAAGAGAACAACCTCTTAGAGTTTGCCGTTACCTCTGGAGAGTTGGTTATTCGTCGGTTATTCCGCGAATTCCAACTTCTTTTCGTTACAGAAGTGAATGGAAACCGATGCTCACTCATGATTGTGCTTCACGTAGAACCACTATCTGAGGTTGGTAGTCCACCCAATTCACCTGTCCCAGAAGAACGAGACCCCTCCTCTCTTCATCCTCCTCTTGTCGTAAATAACGACGAGAACATCTTCTTTCCTGGTCATCCATTCCAGCTTCGTTGTCCCTTGTGCCCTCATCTCCTGGAGATTGGAGAAATCTGTTATCACCCAAATCGAGGTGTTAACGTGCTTAGGCGATCCCCCGAAGACGCTCCTAACAGACAGGAGGTTTTCGATCACCCTTTCAAGTTCTTACACATCATTCCCGGACATACCTTCCATCCTCATCATCATTCAACTCCGGGATCTCCCTCGACTTCTACCCTTGTTGAAGAAGCAATAAGAACTGCGATCACACAAGAAACCCCTCCTCCATCTCCTACCCCTTCATCTGACTCTAGTCATGCCCATCCTATCCGCAGAAATTCCCCAGAACCCTCTTCCATACCAGCGCGACAACTACGTGTACGCTGAGGTAATGGACGAGGTAACAACAGATCTACAAGAGCTACCGGCAGATCCGATTGTGGAGGAAGGACTCCTGCCACACCTAGTGGCCGAGTACCGTTTCGCAAGGTTTCAAACACCTCTACTCCACATCAGACTAGTGCGGTTCCATCAGAAACTGGACACGAGAATGTTCAAATTCTGAGGCGTGGCACCAGAACTCGTGGAAGGCAACTTCCAAGCTCGAGGGCTTCCAACCCTCGAAGGTCCTGAACTATGCGAAGCGAACTGCGTGGTCTATCCATTCCAGATACGACCATGCAAGACCAGAGTAAGGTCAATGCACCTTACTAATTTGTTCATGTATAGAAAAGAGACTATTGCCGCTGCCTACGAAGGAGCCGGTTGGGCTTTCCCCACCAAGACCAATAATCACACACCTCCTCTTTGTGTTCATAATCAAGGATTTGAAATCATTCGTCATATGCACTTTCCTTCTACTCTTGTACCATCTAAACTTCTGGAATCTTCTCTCGAGCCAAATTGGCTACCTCCCGCGGATGTTATGGCCAATGAATGGGGCTTTGTAAAGAGATCAGATGCACCATATCAACACGATTGGAACGAGGTATTTGATTCCTATCATCGATCTATCTTTCGTCGAGACCCAGCTTACAAGTCTCAACACCGCTTACAGCGCCTCTTCAAGTCCATGTCTACTCAAAATGAGCTTGACGCTATATATGAAGGACTTGCAGAGAGACCTAGACGAAGAAGGAATTGACTTGCTGGTCAAAAAGGAGAAGAACGTAGAAGGATTCTCAAACATGCTTGACAATCTTCATACAACCTTCGTTCATCCTTTATGGCCTTTATCTGGTTTTGAAGACGAGTCTTATAATTCTGATTTTGATCCTCCTTACTCAAATTTCTTGAACCTCAATAGCTCTTCGATTCGATTGTATGTTTCCTATCATACTTGCTATGATGATGTTATTTGCACTCAGGAAGGATTATTTGTCAATTCTTACATTGACAACCCGCATTATTTTGCGGAGATGCATTTCATTTCACATGAATGCTATTCTATCCTGCCGTTACCCTCTGGGTATTGAGACAAAACAAATACATCTTCTACTTATCAAAGTAGAAAGGAGAATCGTACACAGCGTTGGCTATCAAGAAATGGGACATCAAAACGGAAGAATCGTCTCTTACCAATAAATCCAGGATTGCTAGGAAATGTTCCTAAGAGGATTACCCCTTCTTTCTCCCTCTTGCATTATCTTGCAAAGACATTCGTTGACGATTACTTTTCAGATCTCCTCTGAACAATGGTTCTTCCTACCACTGAAATTAAGTTTGACAACACCTTCATTGGTTGCATTCCTGTCCTTCTTGGATCAAAGAACTACGATGTCTGGAGCAAGCGTATCATCTCTATGCTCAGTGCTTACTCTGTTTGGGAGTTTGTAGATGGAACTCTCATGTATACAGCGCTCCCTGCGGGAGCAGATCTAGCAGATCGTCAACAGAAGTGGAAACTTCTAGACAAACATATTCTTGGCCTCATGGCCAGTACGATTGACGACTCGCTACTGTCACATGTCATTTATGACTGGGCAGATCCTGTTACGTTCCCCTCCATCTCCAAATCTCTTTGGGACAAGCTGAAAACTCTTTTCAGCACTACTGGCTTCGCAGCCATCTTCCGTTTATTTAAACAAGTCTCATCCAAACACGTTCGCATTCAACATGCTCAAACAGATATCAATGACATCATGTCACTCTTCGACCAGATGACCCAAGCCGGGTTAGATCTTCCACAAACCTTCCGTGCTATGATACTCCTCATCAATCTTCCTCCTGAATACAACTCTCTCGCCTCTACTATCGTGCAAACCATTACCGTTGCCAACTTCGACATGCAACATGTCACTGCTGACATTCTCATGGAGATGGACCTTCGGGCCACACATAAACCCCTCCATGCTCGGATTTCTGCTGTACAAGAATCCGAAGACCCCTTTTCTTTAATCAATCGGACAAATGTTATTAGACGCGGTCCTCCAAATCAAAATCAATGGAGGAACCAGACCCCCTCTTACCAGAGACCGTCTAATCAACCACACCAACCTTCTCCTGGTGGTTATAATAACCAACAATCTGGTCCTCGTAATACGAACCAGAACCAGAAGAAAGGAAAGGGTCCGGCCAGGTCTAAACAACCTGGTAAGAATCAGAAGAAAGAATGGTTTAATCAGCGACAAGGTAATAAGGGTAAGGCTCCTGCCAGAGCCAATGAACACATCTCTTTCGCAAATGAGGTGCAGATGGAAGAAGAAGACGTTGACCTTACTTCGAGGTTCATAGATCACCTCGAGGACCAAGAGATGGATGATTTGAGAAGTACATCATCCATTCAAGCACATGCCGGATGGGGAGATTGTGATGAAGAAGACGACGGAATGGCAGTGGCTGGTCCCTCAAACCTTTATCAAGGACGGCCCTTTCAGCCGCTCTTCCTCCGAGAAGCCCCTCTCTGAGGAAGAAGAAATTACTATGGGACCACCACAGATGATGAAGAAGAAGAAAAAGTTGAAGAAGATTTCGTTTTCTCTTGGAGGATTGGCCAGCTCGTCTCATCATTTCAATAATGTTGATCAGCTTGATCATATCCAGATCCTCCTACCTATTTCCCCTGTGGAATTAGCCATGGCTTTGCCACGAGACCCAGGAGTGCGTTTATCTAATTATGCAAGCTCCAAACTTGTATACGGATATGACTTGGAAAATGATGATGATGCTTACTTGTATCACGGTGCTTTTGCACTGGGAGGAGATACTGAAGAAGACTTTGCCAGACACCACTGGATGATTGACAGTGGTTGCACCGATCATCTATCACCCTTTTTGGATGACTTTGCACATCTAGGGAACTTGGTTCGACACGCTGTCGTTGCCAATGGTCAAAAAGTCCCTATGTATGGTCCTGGCAAGATAATCATCAATCAACGAATCAAGGGATCAGAACCTCTTGTTCTGAAAGAAGTGTGGTACACTCCACATGCAGGCCACCGACTTCTGTCGGTACCAACACTTACTAGCCAAGGCTATAAGTGTATAATCAGTGATCAAGAGTCCAGTATCTGGGACACAAACGAGAATTTGGTGATCTGGGCTTGTGCCTCATCACCAAATAACAATCTTCATTGGTTTCTGTCCGAGTCAATGACTCCAACTTGGGGATTGGTCAACTCGCTTGTTAAGGAAGACTCTTACGAACTTTGGCATCAACGTTTTGGACATCTTTCCAAGAATGCTCTTCGCCAAGCTCCTTTCCATGTCACTGGTTTACCAACTGTCGCCGCTCCGCTTTCCACTTCCCCTTGCAAAGGCTGTGCATTGGGAAAGATGCATGATCGTTCCTACCCTGCTTCAGGCAAACGTGCTACTTGTCCTTTGGGACTTGTCCATACTGATCTTGTTGGGCCTATGCCTACTGAGTCGCGGACTCGTGCACGCTATGTCCTCACTTTCATTGATGACTATTCAGGTTATGCACTTGTTGCTTTCATATGCAACAAAGATGCAACTTTGCAGCATTTTCAGGCTATGGTATCCTGGGCTGAAACCTTTACTGGTCACTCGCTCACCTCTGTACGTTCTGACTGAGGGGGGGAATTTATGGCTGGGAAACTACAAATGTTCTTCCATTCCAGAGGTGTCACTCACCAGACATCTGTTCCTTATACACCCCAACAGAACGGTCGTGCAGAGGTTCAATCGAACTTTGCTTGAAAAAGCAGAAGCCATACGACTACATGCTTGTCTGCCACGATCTTTCTGGCAAGATGCTTGTGAAACTGCCTTGCATATCTACAACCGACAACCCATACATCGTCATGATTGGAAGACATCCATTGAATTATTCAATGGAGACAACCCTGATGTTTCTTACTTTAGGGTTTTTGGAACACGTGCTTATGTTTGGATACCACCAGAGCAACGACAAGACAAGTTGTCTCCTAAATCAGAGGAGATGCCTTTATTGGCTACGAACCAAACACTAAAGGCTACCACTTTTGGTCAAAGGAAAGAAGACAAGTATTCGTGTCCACCAATGCCATTTTCGACGAAAAAGTCTTTCCTTATTGTTCTAGAGATAAAGTCGATGGACATACCCCTATTCCTATCGAAGATGAAAACCTGTTTACAGCACTTGACGACCTACCATTGGATGATACTCGAAATCACAGGGATCCGGAACCCTCTTGAGATATCAATGTCCCCCTACCTCTAGGCTTAGGTCAACTCCCCAATCAACCATTCCCACGAGATGATGAACACTCGTCTCGACATTCCTCACCTTCCACAACTCCATGGTTTCCACAAACAGATGATTTATCACCGTTACAGCTCTACAATGATGATACACCTTCTGGATCAGACAACTCTCTTCCACCATCATATGCCACATCACCTACTCATCCAGGTGTGAAACGAACACAACCTGAGACAGGACACTGAAGTTCTATTTCGGATCGACATCAGCATAAAAGACAAGATGGTAGATTCTTCACAGACTCAGATTCACCTCCAGAAATGGAGAGACAAATGGCAGAACGAGAAGAAATTCCTTCTACTGGCCCCCGAATCTGGTTACCACCTAGACAACACCCTGAAGAAACTCTAGTTGAGTTTCGCAATTGTCCTCATCAAGATCATTCCACCTTGGATGAGCGTTCTCTACATCGCCCACCATTGGAAGCAAGACGATCTGCTCGCATTCCCGTACCCAGGTTCATTCCTGATAGTACCTATGGGGATAGACCACCAATACAAATTGAGCGAGATCTTAGAGGACTCGCACCAATTCAGGAGGAGTCTATGCAAGTCGAACCACGTCCTACC
>JBBPQL010000530.1:0-22995 GCA_038092515.1 Boletus subparvulus | reverse complement strand
GTGCCACGAGCCAGGATGGTGCGCACACGCGCAGACATTCCCCTCACCATTTGTGGACAGCAATGTCATGTAAAAACCGACGTTTGTATCGTGGATTCAGATGATATTCTGCTCCTTGTTCAGGAGGACAAACGACACAAGGAGTCGAAGGATCCGGAGCCACAGCTGATAGCCCAGGCGATCGCTGCCTTTCAGACAAACAACTACAGGCGGACGCGTGTTCTTGGACAGGATCCTATCGCGTACAAGGTGATGCCAGGAATTACCTTGAAAGGGAGCTCGCCCATTTTTTACAAGATTCCCATCACCGCTCAACTCGCTCAAAACGTTGCACTTGGCATCTGTCCTGCTACACCCACAGTTGTGCATGCACATCTCCCTGCAGTGGCTCGCCCCGCTCACCGTCTGAGTGAGGGCATGAAACCTCTTGATAACAGAGCACTCATTCTCGCCTATTATGAAGCATTCAAGAGTTTTATACAGTAGTAAGCACGTCATGCATGATCTCCCGTGTTGGACTGAAATTAATGGTAGTCTCAGATTCAAACAGGTGGATGGTGCAGGTGTCAGAAAAGTGGCAGAGCAATAGATAATCAATGATCGGGCGGGTAACGGGGCTAGTGCTGCAACGGGCTACACACAGAAGGCCGAACTGATACTACATGTCAGTAACATTGCACGAGGTGAGGAGATTAGAATCCTCCAGAAGTCGCGAAAACGCGTCTGCAACTCCAAGGCGAGCTAAGCAAAGGGTGGCGGTCAAAGGGTTTACAGGAGTGCTATTGATGTTCTCGCGAAGACGTGGAAAACCGAAGGCATCCGAGGTCTGCAACGAAGCCTCGACGCGGCGGCAAGTTTACCGTGGACTTTCGTGGAGTCAGCCTGAGCTCACGTTTTTTTCCAGTATGCATACCAGACCAGCACTTTCACTCGCTTTACCTGTCAGTCCCTGTCACCCTTTTTCAGACTCCCCCCAGGTACGTTGTTGTCTATCGTGGTTACTTTACAAAGCTGGAATAATTCAGGATTTATGAGCCTTCCGCCGGCAATAAACCGCGTCACAGGCAGGCCTCTGACCGATCAAATATCTCTGACATCTAGGGCACTGCTAGTGGGGCAGTCTGCGCGGCCGTCGGAAATCCATTCCTCATCAAGGCTCGCGTGCAAGTTAGTTCGACTCGATGGGTTTTTTCACGCATAAAATGACTGACCGTCACCATAAAGGCATATTCTCCTGCATTACCAGTCGGCGCCCAACATTACTACAAAAACTTTCCCAACGCACCCCCGACGATATTTCGAGCCGAGAGATTCCGAGGTCTCGTCCGTGGTATAGATGCCGCTATTCCCCGAACTTCCGTGGGCTCTCCTGTTCAACAGCCGACCTACAACTGGACCAAGAACCAGCTTGTCACACAGTATCTTACCGGCCGACAGTATCTCTTCTATTCATCTGTGGACTAAGGGGAGGCTCCCGCGCATCAAGAAAGCCCCACACCCACGGGATCGCCTGGCTAGTAGTTCTGTATCGGGTGTTTGTGTGGTATGTTATGAGGCAATATACAAACTTGCTCTGATGCCCCGGACAGTGCATCGTCATGCAACCAGCAGATACCGTGAGTACGCTAAGCTTCCCACAGTACTACTGCCCGTATCCATCAGGCCCTCACCCAGGTGTATAACCAACCGACAATACGATTACCCAATGGACGTTTGTATCGGACACGCCGACCTGCCTCTTCTTGAAACCTTCTTTCCAGTCTGCCTGTTGAATACCGAGTGGTCGACGGAGTTCCGGAGGTACCTTGGCTACTTTCATGGCTCCCGTTCTGGGGGTCGCTTTTTGTCCGCCTTCTTGGATATAGCCTACGGTTATGGTTAGCGCCAGACAAGCCAGCGTGACATTACGCACCATGACGGGGCTGGTCACGGTGGAAAGACTCCGTGATAAACACGCACGAACCCCGAAACTGCTGGAGGGATGATGCCAGGGCGTCGTCGGGGTCCTCTGTAGCTGCGGCTCGCGGGTTCCGGGAGACACTTAAATGAAACTCGTTGGTTCGGCCTGCACTCCCAACTACTACACCATGGTCAAGGCCTCAGACATTGTTCTTATCCTCGTCAGCCAATTTCGTTCTCAGTGTTTGCCTGCTATTCATACTTCCTAGGTCGCGATTATATTCCCTCCTGCCGCCGCTGCGTTCATCACCGGATGTAGTTGTGACTTGCTCATCAATATCTGCTTGACAATGTGAGCGCCTCATATTTTCTATCAGCTCCACACTCAAAGGCAAACGTAGTCTTGGCTACATCCCCGGTCATATCGTAAGTCGTGTGTTCAATCCAGATATATTACCAACCTGGTATTCATCTAGCACGCGTGCTGGCTCCATTATAAGAAGATGCAAGCGGAAGAACGCTACGGTCACGGAGGATTCATATGTGAGCACACATTATGCTGACTCTAACTTTACTTGACAACGCCCCGCAGACACTGGCAGTGGCCAGTATCAGCCTATCAACAACAACCAAGCATACCCTACTGCTCCCCCCGGTTATGGTTCCATTCACCAAGGTTAACAATGCGAACAGTTAACCGTCGTCAGTATGTATTAGGTATAATCGTCATGTACTGTACCTGTCTGTATCTTGCTATGTTCCTCTTGATGCTCAACATCCCTAGACCAACTTCGTGAGAACCATCATGCGCTCAAAATCTGCGAGGTTCATGGATTTGTCCGGCGAAGTGGAGAATGCGCCGAGCATTTCCGGTATCTTTATAACCTGCGTTAGAAAGGCCACCGCCAAGTGCAGTACACATACTTCCTCTGTCTTGAGGATCTCCTTGAGCAAATCGGCAACACGAGTGATATCTTTGATCATGATCCGTTGGCGTCCAGTTCGTTATCCGAAATGCGAGGAAAGAATCAACTGATTCCTGTCGGCATTGAGCCTTCTGAGACTCGGTCATTGTCTTGAAATCTCCGTTTCCTGGCTGTTGATGGGAGTCGAGGAACCTTCCGCACCCCCTTTGCCCTCGTAGCCATACTTGGTTCATCATGCTCGTCGCTCGAGGATTCCTGTGTCGCCAGACAGTTCTTCCATCTGGTACTCGTCGCTGTCTGGACCGCTGTCCGCGCCCATCTCGACGTCTTCATTCGCGACCGCGCTTTCTCCGCCGCTCCCATCACCATGTTCCCCTTCGAGCAGTGCAGCACATACCGCTCTCCAGTCCTCCTTGATAGCCTCGTCGCGGCATTCTTGAACACTCCCATGACGTCATCATCAGGAAACAAGTCCAAGAGGTTTAGAGCACGGGGAATTTCGGGTAAGGGGAATGTACGACTGAGTACCAAAGGAGTCCGGAGAAAGGTAGCCTCATATTGAGATGACCCAGATTCCGACTCTTCAACGATGAAACCTCCGGCGGGAACTTCAAACCTTGATCGCCGCAACTGTGTTCCAGACGATACTACAGAATCGAAGGCACGGTCGATACGGTATCAGTCGAGCGGAGAGTGCCACGAAATCTGTTGATGACATTGTGCAACCACGACGGAGAGAAGTACCGGCAGGTCCATAAACTTAACATCCATCAATGGTTAAAAACTAGGTCAGCTGTTCGTACCAGGACAGAACAAAATCGCGGATTATGAGAATCATGATCTCGTTTAGGTTGGAGGATACTACGAACTGAGGGGTCTTTGAACGGATGAGGACAGCCTGCCACACGGCGGGGGTCGAGGAGGTAAGAGGACATGCGAGAGCGGGTTTCCGGGTGCAAGTACCTTTGAATTAAGCCTGTATGCGATGTAAAAGTGCGCCAGGAGGGAAGATATGACCGCCGAGACGACGAAAGGCGGAGCGAGGATGGTGAGTGGAGACGAGACGATCCACAGGACGACTGGGATGGACACGGCACGGATGCCAACGATGAGCACGGTCCTCGTCGTGATCACACTGGCAGGACCATTTTCATAGAGATCATGTCGGAGAGTCGGTGGGAACGTTTGTTTGTTCCATACCAAAAGGTTGTACGCCTCGTCGCTGTAACCGCTGCACTCCGAAGAATGCGACGAAGAGATGACTGAATCAAGTCATCTGGTTCAGAGACTGAGGAACTTTATATACGCTGGGGAATCAGGTACGCGTGGATGGGCATAGGGTAGTCGTTCTGAGAAAGGGCGCTGTCGTTCGTCGTATACGACGCTGCCAATATGTGTCAATCATAGATGCTGCTCGTTCAACATTGAGCGTTCCGCCGCGCTGTCCGAACTATTTAACAGGCGTGCTCACTACTCCTAGTAGTAGCATCGGTGCTTCAGGGTTGACTGACGGCAGGACCACTAGACCCGAACTAGCATTCCTACTCGCTCCCAGCACACATACATAAGCCTCATTGCAGCCGCAGTGCTGTGTTCACTCAATCCATAGAATGTCCTCCACGGAAGGCACGCCACGCCCTCTCTCTACTGCAGAAGGATTTCTATGTGGTGGTTTTGCGGCCTCTATTGCGGTGAGCTCTCTCCAGATTGCTCCCCGCTCGTTTCTCATGCAAGTGAACAGGTTACTTTCTCGAACCCCCCGGAAGTCGCAAAAACGCGTCTGCAACTGCAAGGCGAGCTAGCAAAGGGTGGCGGTCAAAAGGTTTACAAAAACGCTATTGATGTTTTCGCGAAGACGTGGAGAAACGAAGGCATCCGAGGTCTGCAACGAGGTCTCGGCGCGGCGGTAAGTTCGCCGTCCATTTTCGTGGCGTCTCCCTCACATTTTTTCAGTATGCATACCAGGCAAGCACTTTCACTCGCTTTACCTCTCAGTCCCTGCGACCCTTTTCCAGATCCTCCTCAACGGTTCACGCTTAGGTACGTTATTGTCTGTCATGATTACTTTGCAAATCTGAAATAATCCAGGTTTTTACGAGCCTTTCCGCCGGACGATAAACCGCATCATAGGCAGGCCTGTGACTGATCAAATACCTCTGACATCTATAGCAGCTGGCGCTGCTAGTGGGGCAGTTGGCGCGGCCATCGGAAATCCACTATTCCTCATCAAGGCTCGCATGCAAGTTAGTTCGGCTCGATAGGCGTTTTCACGCATGAAATGACTAACCATTATCATAAAGGCATATTCTCCTGCATTACCAGTCGGTGCCCAACATCACTACAAAAGCTCCTTTGACGCACTCTCGACGATATTTCGAACCGAGAGATTCCGAGGTCTCGTCCGTGGTATAGATGCTGCCATTCTTCGAACTTCCATGGGCTCTTCTGTTCAACTGCCGACCTACAACTGGACCAAGAACCAGCTTGTTACACGCGGTATCTTACCCGCCAACAGCATTTGGACGTACTTGGCTAGTAGCTCTGTATCGGGTGTTTGTGTGGTATGTTATGAGGCAATTCGCAAATTCTGGTCTTGTTCTGATGCCCCCGGCAGTGTATCGTCATGCAACCAGCAGATACCGTGAGTGCGCTAGGCTTCCCACAGTACTACTGCTAACATCCATCAGGCTCTCACCCGGATGTATAACCAACCAACAACACGGTTACCCAACGGACGTTTGCAAGGCACATTATACAAGAATCCTATTGACTGTCTCTGGAAGACTTTCAAGGCCGAAGGGGTATTTGGGTGGTATAAAGGCAAGTAGACCTACCATCTATCCTCATTGTGATTTACGTCCCTTCGAAACAGGCTCGACAGCACATTTTCTGCGCATTGCTCCACACACGTAAGTGCTAGCACGCGGGACATTCTTGATTCTCCTGACCCTGTACTCTTCAGAATCATTACCTTGACCTCCAACGACATCATTCTTAGTCTCTACAAAGAGTTCGTAATTAAGAAAGGGTCGTTATAGACGTAGAGCCCACTTAGATATTACCATGTAGTTGATCGGTCTAATGGGCACGACCTACAGCGCCAAATATCGGGAGTTGTGTATTCCATTTATTTGTTTCAGATATCCTATCTGACTGGGCGCCAGCGGCAGGGCTCGTAGCACAGTGGTAGTGCGTGTGATTCCAGATCGGGTATCCACAAGGTCATCCGTTCAATCCGGGTCGAGCTCATTTCATTTTGTCCCATTCCAGTGGAGCCCACTAGATCAATCTCGCCAGCGAAAAACAATAGCCGTCTCCTGTCAAGTTTGCTTGAATGAGGGCATGTACATTGCCGAGAACAAAGTTGACTCATCGGTGCAGTATCAAAGTTGGTACAAAGTACATAACGGATCATTTGATCAATGTCCATTTAGAATTCTTTCTCGTGCTCAAATACACTTCTCCACCCGAGGAGCGATCCATCCATGCCGACGGCTGTGTGGGAACCAAGTTTGTCGCCTGATGAACCGCGATGCATCAGAATCGAGTCACAGATAAGAGTGGGTTACTCACAAGATATCGTTGACCGGGCACAAAGGGACTTTGAGTGCAACACTCGGGTACCGATACTCCGGGAACATCCCATATGGTGACTTGCGCCGTCCGCTTCGACGGATACTTGTACGTTCGAGCATCGTTGACGACAATCACACAGAATGCCTTGACGTCGCGTGATGGACAGATTGACTGACATTTTATCAGCATCCGAGAGAGTTCCGACAAACGAGATCTCATACCTCGAGTTCTTGTTCAACCTCCTTCGAAACTCCATCCCGATCCTGGACAGCTCTCTCTCGGATATGTCGGGCCAACCAACCAGCATCTTCGTGACCGATGGATGATATGACGCTCTTGGCTGCCTCGACGTCTTCCTGCAAGGTATCATATATGTCATAAATCTTGTCAGGTGGATCATCTGTTTGACTATTAACGTCTATCACTCATGTAAAAATGCATTGCTTCACCGTCGTGCCTGGGTCTGAATTTCGAACCTGCACGTTGCTCCAGCCGCTCTGCGTAGTCGAGCAGTCTATACCTGCGTTTTTCGTATTCAGACCATAGCTTTGAAGCATGCGACTCTCGCTTCGTCTGTGGCCAGTGAGTAAGCAAGTCAATAAAAATTCTACATGCCACACCTTCCATTGCGTGCTGAGCTTCAACTCCTCTTTTGCGTCATGTGGTCCCACTCTTTCTTTCCGACCATCGGTGTCCTCGACGAATTCTATGTACGCAAGAGGGTATGCCTAACCAAATGTCAGGATCCAATACCTGAACCACAGATGGTCACACCTTTACTACTGTGAGCATCATAACAGCGACATTGCCGCCATCCGCTGTCAAGCTGTTTAGTGTCGCAATGAACGGTCCACGTTGGAAACCAAGCTTCGCGTGCCACGGCGCCATATGGGTTGAATTCCCGGTCAACAAGAGAACATTGGAATTGTAGGCTTCAAGGATTTCAGTGCCTTCCTTTCGTTCCGCCGAGAGCTACAGGTGATTGAATGGAGCGGGCGTATCGCTTAGGAGGGGTGAACTAACCTTTGCACCAGCTACGGCAATTTTCCGACCTATTTTTATTTTCCCCTTCCTTACACCTCGCGCTAGTGGGGCATCGATTCGCGCACGTATCCTATACCAACCATCAGTTACTTCGAGACCAGGATATGTTTGAGCTGGTGAAGCATCCTCTTCGGAACCACCGGCAGGCCAAATTATGTCTGAGATGCAGAGTACCATCGGTGATTCAGCCGATGCATCCCTGGTTGTTATCAACCGTAACGGTGGACGGGAGCAGCTGTTCAAGTCCCGTTCGTATCTGACGGCATATTTGAACTGCAAGGTCTGAGTCTCTCAGATCAGTCTGCTGACCTGTACATGAACTGACGAATGACTTCTGGCCAACACCAACGTTTCCTCAAAGGGTCACTCTCGCTCGTAGGATCGAGAGAAACCATACCAGCCAATTTCCAGAGAACTAGTGGCCAGTGATTGTCAACCCACGCTTGTTTAGCAAGCGTGCAGCCCTTTGCGAGTAGTTCTTCCAGCACGGCTGAGCGGCCCAAGACAAGAGATGAGGACGGATCGGGCGGATTTGGAGGAGAGCGTGAACGGGTGGTGAAAGCATAAAAGGGAGCTGTCCGGGGGTTCACTTGACTGAGTTCCTTGAAATTTCTGGGACAGGCCATCAGGATAGAGCGAACGGCCAAAGGCAAAGAAACAGACATTCCCATATCCTCGAGTTGTATGGCACTGTAGGCTTGTGGCCGCAAGCCAGAAGTGGCGAGTGTTTGTCTACCGGGAGGAGCTGATATAAACAGATGAGTTCCAGAAATTTAAAAATCCACAACTTGTACTCACTGATATCAAAGATCCTTCCGTCACTGTTCCGCTTGCTTGGTCGTGGCGACGAGACTGAAGATGGATATACGCGATTCACGATCGTCCTCGGATTAGAGGGAGTTGGTGGAAGCTTTATGTTTTCAAGTACGGATGCTTTCGGAGTGGCAGATTTTGCGACAGTTTTGAACGGTGTTACAAATTTGGGTCTCGTCGTCGTGGCACTCGCGTGTCTAGGGGTAAAACCCAACGGTTTTTGAGTCGCGACGTGGTTCGCGACCAAAGATGGGCGCAGGGGTGACACGGGAGAGGGGGCGGTAGAAAAACCGAGCAAAGGGGAACTGGTGGGTACTTGTCGATGCGACAGCATGGAACTAATCATGGGGGACTTGAAAGCTTTGGTTTGGGGTTTGTTGCCTAAGCTCTGCAACGCGGTGTTCGATCTGGTGGGTGTCGGTTCTGCATTTGCGGATCTGAAAACGGGAGCGGGGGTTGGTGTCTCGGGTGCCTGCACAGAGGAGAATGCATTTCTCGCAGAGTGGAACGTTGCCCGCGGAGACATTTGGGTGGAATCGGGCTCGTCGCGTGTTGGGGGTTGGTCGGGGAGGTCATCCTGCCATTTCGCCATCTTCTCTTGAGCCTCCCGTAGGGCAGCAGCTGATGGGATGAAGAGCGATTTCGCGGCATGACCGTTGATGGACGGTCTCTGGAAGCTGACTGCTGTAACAGAGCTGAATCCAACGAACGGATTGGATGCATCAGAGTTGAACCACGCGGCATGGTCGACCTCTGGAGACGCTTCGCCGGCCTCGTCTGAGTGCTCGGACGCGGAGGCACTCGTGAATGGTGCGTGTATGCGCTGTGAATGAAGTTGGGCGTCGAGGGAATCTAGGGCGTCGATGTCGTGCTGGCTGAGGTCGGCGACCTGGTCGTCAAAGGTGGGGGACGAGAGGCGCATGCGCTTGTTGGGGTGGGCTGGCATGGTGGTGGAGGTGGACGCGCGCCTGTCACATGACCGAGGATATAGATGACTTTGTTACGTCTCTCAATCATTCACCGACTCGCTGGTTTTTGTGTCCCCTGCATTCCCCGGCCGCACAGGTCCGGATCCGTCTCTCCGCCCGCTCCCCCCATGAACGGCGCAGCACGCACCCCAAAGCCGCCCCCACCCGGCCCCGCCCCGCCCGCGCCCCCCGTCCCCCCCGTGCAGTCTGCCGCCACCGCCCGCCCCCCGCTCCATCCCTCCGCAGTGAACGGCACACAGAAGGCAAAGAAAAAGAACGATGCCCCCGTCGACCCCTCCGCCATGTACGAAAGCCTCAAGAACCGCATCGCAGCCCTCGAGGAGGAGGAGGTCCTCGAGGAGGAGGAGGAACGACGCTTCGGTCTGCACTCTCCCCCTCCTTCCTTGCCCCGCTTCTCATCTTCCCCCAGCCGAGGAGGCCGTCAAGTCCGTCAACGGTATGGGGGAGAACGCCGTCCACGCCAAATACATCGAACTAGTATGTGTTCGTGATGAACGCACGCTGCCTTCACCCATACCCCCGCCGATATAGTTTGCAGAGCTCAAGCGGCTCGAACGGGATCATGCAAAGGAGAAGCAAAAGCTTGTCAAAGACAAGGATGCCGGTTCGTCCCCCCGTCTCTCGTGCCGTTCCATGCCTCACTCCAATAGCCAAAGGCCAGCTAACAAAGGCAAATCAGACGAAAGCAAAAATGGAGAACCTCGCACGGGAACTGCAAAAGGTGATCCTTACAGCGCCTCCCAGCCAATCGCTAACAACCTGTCCAGGATAACAAGCGGCTCCGGGTGCGCACCAATTCCTGCATCTATTTCTGGTTGTCTTACAATCACATAGGAAGACAGCAAACGCCTAGCACAGTGTGTAGAAGAAGCCCAGGAAGAGGTATGCAGGTCCCTCTCGAGTCTGTCTGCTTACTAGATTCCCCATAGATCATGCAAATGAAAACCGACATGGCTAAACGAGTGGACAAGGCGAAAATGCAAGACATGAAATACCGCGAAATGCCGGACATAGTCGTCAAGGTCGTTTGTCGATATCGTGCAGAGCTTTTCTTCAAAATTTCGCGCAAAACCAAGCTTTCCAGACTTTTCAATGCCTGGACAGATAGAATGGAAGGGACGGCCACGAAAAAGGAAAAGGGGGACGGGAAAGTGGCCACGGGTACTGGGGTCCATTTGCACGGATCCGCAAAATCAGAAGCTGCGAGTACACACTCCTGGAATTCCACCAGTACATCATCCATGCAGTTTATATTCTCCCATAATGGGCGCACGCTCGATGCAGACCATACGCCAGAGGAACAAGGCATGGAGGACGGCGATGAGATCCTTGCTGTAGAACTTATGGATCTTACCGAGGGCTCCGGTCTGGATGCTTGGGTAAGTTAACACGAAAACTGCAGTGTGTGATTTCTCATGCGGATTTCCAGGACGAACTACCTGAACACCGACTCCAGAAACTAAAGAAGAACTGGACGGACGACCCTACGGAGTAAGTTATGGATTGACCTTCCTTGTGGTCCTCTCCTGAGCATCCCCTAGAGCTAAACGTACTCTCGAGGATATTTTCGATACCGTGTACGTCTTTGTACACCACCACCATGCATGTTTCCTTACAAAGCTCGATAGCGTGCGGGAACGCCTGAAAGAAGTCCTTCACCAATACAAGCTTCGAGAACAACATTTCGAATGTGTAATTCGATCCAAAGAACTCGAAGTATTGCTTTCTCGCGCTCGAGCCGCGGAGCAAAAGCAACTTGCAGACTGCGAGAAGAATCGGGCTGACAGGGCTGATGCAGAGGTTGGCTACTATGTTTTATTATATTTTGTTCCTATGATCAACAGACTCAGGCTCGACGTCTTCGAAAGGAGCTCGAGGGTGCACAGAATAACCAAACGATGCTCATCGACAAGCTCATCACATGCTGCAAGGAGGTGAGCACGGCTTCGTCGTCCAGCCTAGTGCTTGTGTTAACAGACGAGCAGCCGAATGCGGAGCGCACGCAGCGTCTGTTTGCATCACTTCGAGAAGAGCTCGAGAAGCGAGGTAAGTTGTCGGACGGTGATGGTGTAGGTAGCTGAGTATACGCGAACGCGGTCCGTGCAATACATGTCATTGTCAGGCACATCTACCCCAGTTCGAGTGTACAACAATGTGTGTGGATAAGATTGGGGAGTGAATAAGCCAAACCACAGAGAACAGCGTCCGGGCAGAGTATGATGCCAAAGGGAAGGTATGAAGTACAAGGTAGAAGTAAACGACATGTTTTACAACAAAGCGTCCAATTCCTCGAGATTCACAACGTAACCGGACTTGGTGAAGGTCTTACCCTTAACAGACTCCAATCCTTCTCCTGCATAGGTAACAAGTGGCGAAAGCTCAATCTCGACACCTTTCGTCAAACTAGCACCAGCGCTTTCCAAGAATCGTCGGTGCTGATCCAAAAGATCGCGGCGACTGGTCTCTGGATCATCTGACCCAGTACCGGGTGCATTCTTCAGGGGACTGAACTCCTCCCTACGAGCGACCTCGAGAACGGCAAAATTCTTGGTGAACGGGAACACGTCGAATACAAACAACTCGAGCTTCATGCCATTTGGCTTGCTCGGTTTGACGATTTCTCCGGTTTTCAAGTCAACAGTTGGGATCTTCTTACGTGCAATGTGATAAGCAAGCTCGTGCTCGAAAGATTCAACGGACTGAAGGAAAGCGGTGGTGTAAAAGTGATTGGCGATGTTGCCAGCGTTGAACAAGAGTTCCCCGGTCTTTGGATTCCGGAGTTCAGCTTGCTCCTTGGTGATTTCCGAGTACTCTACGACACTAAACTTGTCTCCTCGGCGAGCAACGACGCCGACCGACTCCGTCGGTGATGTCTTTGGCACCACCTTGGCAGCGCAATCAGCCTGTCTGGCTATGCAATAGCCGAGGAAGACGGGATCGGCGACCTTGACGAGACAGTTGTCGACGCAGTAGGCATGAACATACTGGATGCGGCGATCGAGTAGGTCAGAAAGGACCGTACGCGACTTGTCGGATGGGGACAAGGGAGCGCGAGTAGCCGCGTAGAGACCACCATTGCCATCGGGAGCAACGGCGACGCGAGAGGGGCTTTCGAGCAAGATTTTACCCTCCATGGTGAGGCAGGGCAGCGTACCTAGAAAGCAGGTAAAATCAGCAAATTGGTGGGATGACTACGATCAAGACCTGTTACCTTGCTCGAAAACGATGACGTTCTTCGCGTGGAGGCCAAAGTGGCTGTTCTCAGTGAGGAAGGATTCCGTCTCGCGGCGAGTCGGACCGCTGGTCATCACATACCAGGGGACCACGACAGAACCCTTGGGCTTTCCAAATTGGGCCTCGGCGACGGTCTGGAGACGAGCGATGCGCTCCGCCTGGTATTGGAAGAGGGATTTGTGAGAGGGGAGGCCAATGTCGTAGCAGCCCTTAGGAGCAGAGCTGCCGAGCCTCGTGCCCTGACCACCAGCCATCAAAAGGACACCGACTTGACCATTTGCAACGGCCTGAAGACCGATTTGCCTCCATTCACCTGCTTTGGCAGGGTTAGCGGACGCGGACTCGCACGCCTCGACGGGGAGGGGTTCGATGGAGTCGGCGACGCGATGAGGATCAGTAGCATCACTTTCGGAGGAAGTGGCCTTTTCGTAAACTCTGTTTACCCGCTCGACGTCGATGTTCTCGAGCTGGCGGGTGAGGGTACTACGCTCTGCGTCTGTAAGTTTTGACCAGAAGGTAAAGAGATGGTCCTGGCCAGTAGCCTGGTATCTATTGCGGGTATCTTCAACGGCCATCGCGCTGAGATTGATCACAGATAGTATGCGGACAAAGTGGGGAGAGGGGAATGAACGCGAGTTGAATCAGACGATGAAGGCGACATGTATTTAAACCTGTTTCAGGTGTGCATTCCAGTTCGGTAGCACCCGAATGGAACCCTGCAGCAAACTTGTAATATCGCAACACGTTCACTAGCCCGTGGCGGTGTCTTCTGACCAACTTGAAAATGCGGGGGGCGCCGCCTCGATAATTTTAAACGTGGTTGTGTACGCGGTTACTCGCTTTGACACTAGTCGCCACGGTTGGAGCACCATCAACCCGTTCAACCCACGCCTGTTAAGTAACACACCATGGGCTAGAAGCTCACTTGACGCGAATACTTATGTACAAAGTGGAGATCCAGCTTGAACCGAGCTCGCCAAACGTAGTACGTTCCGTAAGTACTATCCTTCTTTCATGTCATATGGACCCTAAGTTAGGTAGCAACGCTTGGACTCACCAACAGCGACGGAAACCATCTCACTGGCACAACGAATGCAACTCCTAGTTCAGTCCAAGTTAAACTCCATGGCGTGACGAGGAAGGCCGGGCCCGGGTGGCTCAGAAATTGCCAACTCTGGCTGCCATTAATAGAGCAGCTGTATAGGTGCCGTGTATATTATATTATCCATGAGAAGCTGACCTCATCTTGAAGTGCCGGGAGATGATCGATGATTCTCGTTGAGGCTCGAAGTCAAGGTCAAATTCTGGTTACGATCTATACCTCCGGTCATCCTCACTTGCCAACAACACTAACACCAGTAGTACTGCTGATTTCTTCCCGCCAGATATGCATCTAGGTACCATACTTGTCACCAATCGCATCGGAAGAAATCGTCTAGAGAACTCCCCGCGGATGCCTTGGTGATTCTGCTGAGCAGCCTTATCGCCGCATGCCCTCTTCCTGCTATCGGAAATGATCGCAGTGGTACAATGGTATTTTCGTTCCCTTCCAAACCCCCACATGATACTTCTTCTATGTGCCTGTATAAATTAGGTGAGACTCTTCTCAACTTTAACCGAACGACAGTCGAACACGGCAGTGCCGTACCGTAGTGCATCATGTTCCATGCTCGGCTCCCTCATCATTACGCTCAGACACATGACCTCGGAAATGTAGCGCCGGTTATTGGCCGGGTCACTCTATAAATGCAGGCCCGTCGACTTATTTTTCGTTGCGTCCTTCTTTCTCTTTCTCTGTCATGCATTCAATGAAGAGACTCCTTACCTCAACGCTCGTGGGACTTTCCTTGGCGAAGAGCGTGTTCTCCATCACACCTGGCTTTTCTTATGGATCCTCGACAGTCCGGGGTGTCAGCCTTGGTGGGTGGCTCGTGCTCGAGGTGTGTACGCAATGTTACAAGTGTTCTCTTCAATGATGTCCTACTTTCTGCATAGCCATGGATTACTCCAAGCATCTTTGACAACACTGGAAACAACGCCATCGTTGACGAGTGGACGTTCGGTCTATATCAGGATTACAACACGGCGTTGAGTGTTCTGGAGAACCACTGGAACACTTGGATCACCCAGAGCGACTTTGCTGCCATCGCTGCTGCAGGGTATGAAATTACCTCTTTTGATCTCAGCAGTACTGTCGACGGAGCTGATCGATTTCAGATTGAATCACGTACGCATTCCAATTGGCTACTGGGCATTCGAAGTTGGTTCTGGGGAACCGTACATCACAGGACAGTTGCCCTACCTTGAGAGCGCAGTACAATGGGCCGGAATTTACGGATTAAAGGTCATTATCGATCTTCACGGTGCGCCAGGGAGCCAGAACGGGTTTGTGTTTCAAATGCTCCATGTCGGGTGATACCTGACTATCTTCTTAGGTACGATAACTCTGGCCACAAGTTGCCGTACCCTACCTGGCAGTCAAACCAAACTAACATCGATCGGACCAACGCAATCATCAAAACCATTGCCTCCATGTATGCTGGTCAGCCGAACGTCGTGCCTATCATCGCCCCCCTGAATGAGTGAGTTTTCCCTGTGTAAAATTGCAAGGAGTTACCCATATTTTGGGCACCAGGCCTGCCGGATATCTTGACTCTACCATCCTCAACGCTGCAAGACAGTATTGGCTGGATTCCTGGGGGAACATCAGGTGATCCCAATATCTTGAACTCCACACCACGCGGGCGTTTATCTGATTCCACAGATACCCGTATGGCACGACCCAGACAAGCAACACTGTTGAGCTCTTCCACGACGCGTTCCAGCCACTCAGCTATTGGGCCGGCTTCCTAACCTCACCCTATGACGGAGTAGCTATGGATACCCACATTTATCAAATGTTCTCCAATGCCGTGAGTATACGCCGTCTTAAAGCCGCAGCATTTCGTGTTGTTTAACACGAGGCTATTATTAGGGAAATGAGATGACCCAGGCGGAGCACATCGCTACTGCTTGTCAAACTCAGTCCTCTCTCTCGGGCTTTGATCTTTGGCTTCTAGTGGGTGAATGGACGCCTGCCACCAATGACTGTGCCCCGTACTTGAACGGACGTGGCGTCGCTTCAAACTATGCTACACTGGTTGGAAGCTGTACCGGCCTGACTGGCAGTGGATCCACCTTCAGTAGCAGTTACAAGACGTTCCTCCGACAGATGTGGGAGGCACAGGTTATTTCATATGAGAAGGTCACCCAGGGCTGGTTGCAGTGGACGTGGAAGGCGGAGAATGCTGATGAATGGTCATACCAAGCTGGACTTAACTACGGATGGATACCCCAGAACCCCACCAGCTACCAGTACCCAACCATCTGCGGCTAATTTTGTTTTACAACTTCTTACAACTTGATACGATGGACATATTTTGGACATTAGTGGATTTCAATCGACGAATGTAGTTTAGCTGATGTTCGGAGGATCCAAGTAATACAACAAACTTGGAATTACATTGTACTCAAGCTCCCGCGACCCCGTATTTGCGAAGTGTTGCTTGCCAATCACCAAGCTCTCCTCGGCCCATCGTAACTATAGTCGCTTTGTTACCAGAATGCGGCCCGAAAAGGCGATTCGCAACTCGTCTGACACTCTCGGGGGTGACCTTGTCAATTGCCGCTGTCATGTCCGTCACGGGTATTTTCCGTCCGTGCACGAGGATCTGAAACAAATCGATCAATCTATTATAAACGTGTCAGAGTTACTCTGTCCCACCTGACGACCGAGGTCCTCAACCTCCACCGCCCTACTCTCCAGTGCCATCATCAGACTGGATTGGAGTTGATTTTTTGCGCGCTGAAGTTCTACCTCTGGCACGTTTTGGTATATCAACAGACTAATCTGGTGCACGAGATGGGGGAGAATTTGAGTAGGTGTATTACCCCGCTGTTTGGGGACGTCAGGCACAAAGGACGCCCACAGTCCAAAGAGGGATGAATCTGTGTAAATGTGGTGGAAAGATGCGCAGTGATCTATTTGCGGAAAATGGTTGAGGATGTGCGTATATAACCGGGAATACATTCCCTTGCCAGGACCACCTAAGAAGAGTGAGAAGCGGATCACACGAGGAATGTGAACCTTACCCGCCGAGAAACTGCCCCCGCCCCCAAGAAGCACTTGCATCGTCGCAAGTGTGTAGATATCGTCATCATGAATACCAACACCCTCGAATGCGAGGTAGAGGTGATCAAAATCTGCCGCAGTACTTGGAATATGCCTCATGCCACCAACATAATGTGATTGCGGATTCAATGGAGGGGGCGCATCTCTTGAAGCAGAGGTTGGGTATAAGTAGGACGATGCCGCACGTGTCAGTGACTTGTACATTGATGGTGACGAAAACGGCAGGAGATGTGGTGGTACGGTTTGAACGGTGGATGACCGTGGAGAGAGAGGCGCAGGAGATGGCAAGGGTTTGAGCGTCGAAAAGTGCTTGTCGACAAGTTCAACCAATTGCTCATGCTGCATTCCAGCACCCGCTATGACCATACGCTCCGGACGGTACCAGTCTGAGACACAGTGACGGAGGAGGTCGTCGTTGATGAGACCGATGCGGTCATCCGGGCAGACCAACGGGTTTCCGAGGCCTTTTCCGCCGTACGCTACATCGTGGAGGATTTCGGGTAATATCATTTCTGGCTTGTTGCTTATTTCCCGAGTTTCATAAAGAGCAGCATCTTTCTGGATCTCTAGTTCCTCCGACAGAAATGCAGGATTTAGGACAGTGTCAGATATCAGAGAGAGCGCCAGAGTGGTTGCGTGATCAAAATGAGAAGACTGGTACATGATGGATTCTCGGGAGGATGAACACATGATTTGGCCTCCAAGTCGGTCCATAGCCGAAGCCATGTTGGCTTCAGACCGAGAATGTGTTGACTGCAAGTTTTAGTGTTAGACACAGACAACCTTGTAGAAACACAAGGGTTACCTTAAAGGCCATTCTGTCTAAGAAATGGCTGGCTCCCGATGTCGACGGAAGTTCGTAGCGCGACCCAGCGTCGATGTAAAGCCCTACAGACGAAAAATGACCGGGAGTAGACTCTGTAGCGACCCGAATCTTGTTGGGAAGTGTGGTTATCTGCAATGGCGGCAGCAATGCTTGGGATAGCTGTCGTTTGTGCTGGCGCACCCTTCCATGGCGCATGACTGAACCTGCCGCTTTCTTCATGGGTAGTGAACTTTGACGGGTAGAGAGCTCCTCACAAGTTGGGAATTGTTGACCTTAGGTAATCACATTTGCCGAATCATTGACGGAGAGAAGAAAAATAAAAGGGGACACGACCTGGCACGACAATCATATGCTCTGCTACAAGCTATAGAGGAATTTTGAGGTTTTATTCTACGAAGGAACGGTCAAGAAAAAAAGACCCCACCGTGGTTCGAACACGGGACCGCACGATCTGCAATCGTATGCTCTACCACTGAGCTATAGAGTCGTCGGTTCAACACTGTTGGCCGAAAATTATAACGCCTGCGTAGTATCGGTATACATCATCTATAATCGTTCGAGACTAACGAATGTCTTCCCCCACTATCCATTTAGCAAACTCCAGAACCTCTACTCCTCCCCCTTCACCTTCCTTCGCCATCCCACGTTCGCGACCCCATTCGCGCAAGGCGGCACCGACAGTGACCTGACCACCGGTCGCCATGAATGGTTGATTGTACAACGATGTTTCATCCGTTGCGGATTGGATGGACAACGTCTCAAAACCAGTAATCTGACGAGCGACGGCACGCTCAAGTCGTTCAATGTCCTGTACAAAGGTTTCCGACGCAAAATGATTCGCAAGATTGGGGGCTTTCAGCGCAAGCACAGCAAGGGTTCCAATACGACCGTGAGAACCAGTGGATCCATGCGAGTATGAAGCTAGCCGTAACCCGATGGTCTCAGAGTGACCTTGGAGAGGATTATGAACCACAGCAACTGCCCGTTTCAGCGACACCTTTTCGCCGACTTTTGCAATTAGATCCTGAATGGAACTAGACACCGTAGAAGGTGGTCGGAGATTCGAGTTTCTTTGTGAGAGGAGAGGGGCGCCATTCAGGACGTGCAATGGGCAGGGTCGCATGAAATTCGGTAAATGAACGTGTTCTGTGAGGAAGGCAGCGGTGTGGGCAATGTCGGCAGCAAGTTGGGTGAACAGTTCGTTTTTTGCGACAAAATCAGTTTCGCAGTTCAGCTCGATCATGGCTGCTCGGAGTCCGCCACCAATCGGCATTGAGGACGACCTGCCGGAGGAGAGAACGCAAACGCTAACGAGTCCCTCTCGTGCTTCGCGTCCGGCGATCTTGGCGGCCTTTTGAGCGCCGGAAGTGGTTAGATCCTGCTGCAACCACTCCAGCGCCGCCTCTAAATTGTTCCCACTTGTACTAAGCGCTTCCCGAGCCTTGGATATTGGGACGTCCGTCAATTTTCGAATCTGAGCAACCAGTTGTAACGAGGGCTTGGAGGAAGTGGAATACATAAGGCATCTCGGCGCGCGACGCGTCAGCAACGTTTGCTTGAATTCTCGCCGAGCAATAGGCAGTAACATGGCGGCGCCGTTCCAAAATGAAATGTTGAGCAAGGGAAAGTGTCTGAAAATTCTTCTGATCTTCGGCTTTTAGAATCGCTCACGTGACTCAAAAATCCTTGGTGTATGACCTCCAGGTCACATACTTACCTCTGAAATGGATTTCGACTTCAAGATTCCTTCCACAATTCCTCAAGACTTGCTCCTCATTCAAGACCTGATAGGAACCCTTCCTTCACTCTCGGTCGCTTCAAAGCATGTTGCGGATTCGCTGGATTCCAGCGATGATTCCATTGCCAGCACAGACGGTGAAGCAGAAAGTGAAGATGAAGTAGAGGCAGATCTTGCTCCTCGTGACGACGACAGCGGAATGTCGGAGTGAGCATCTCAATGAACATCTTATCAAAAGGCATATTAACTCTAATCGTCAGAGCCACCTCAGATTCTGCATCGCCTTCGGACTCGGAGCTAGATGCAAGTTCCTCTGAGTCGGAAGAGGGACGTGAACACGCGGCGCCTCAGCGGAAAAGACTAACGGATGACGTTGAGGATGAAGAGTCGAGCGTAACAGCAGCAGCTACCTATCTCCAGACCAAGAATGAGATTGTCGACGCAAATTTCATGGTTCCCACCATTTCCGAAGTTGAGCCATGCGACAAACTGGAGAAAGTTGGGGAAATTATGAGTATTGTCGGGAACGTTGTGATTGTGAGGGGTCTCCCCGCGAATCCTGTGAACTCCTTGTCCAAGTGCGCTCTTGATGCCGAGTCCTTGCTTGTATTTGAAGACCGAAAGGTTCTTGGATACGTGAGTCACTTCGCTTTCTACCAGTCTATGTCGACCCTCAGCTGTGGTGGCAGATATACGAGACGTTCGGTCCAACGTCCCAACCACTCTATCAGATTAAATTTAATCACCACTATCCGTTGGATACCAAGAAAGTTTGGGTGTCCCGCGAGGTATTCCATGTTCCGCAACGAAGTCACTTTGTATTCGTAGACCAACTCAAAAAATTACGTGGCAGCGACGCCAGTAATATCCATGACGAAGAACCCGCAGATGACGAGATCGAATTTTCTGACGACGAAAAAGAGGCTGCCTTCAGAGCCCAGCGCAAGAAGAGGTGAGCATAATAACAGTATTCGGGATTCTTGATAACGCGTTGTTCTAGGCGCGGACGTTCGGTATCATCTTCTAGACAATCTACCCCAGCATCGCCTCGGCCCCATATCGACGATATGGCTCAGGACACATATCGCGGCTCCAACCCATATGATGCACATGGCCCTTATGACGATGACTATCATGTCACAGGGCCGTCGCGACCACCGCCCATACCATATGACGACCCGTATGCTGACGTTCCCACTTCAGATGTTCGTGTAAACCCCATGGAAATGAATGGAGAGTTCAGCGGAGGGTCCAATTGCGAGAGTGGTGGAGACGGTCCTAAGGTGTCCCGCGGGCGTATTTCCAGTCGGGGTACACGTGGAAGGGGAGCTCGAAGCCATCACTTGCGGGGTACCTCAAGGCGAGGATATCGTCACAACTCTGTCACATCCCAACGAACGTTCGACTCGGATTCGGATCAATCTTTTCCAGCGGCCTCGCGGATGGCCGAATGTGCGACAGGGTATGGACAAAATGGGGATGCGATTGTGCCTCATCCCCTTGTTCAACCTCCTTCGAATGCTTGGCTTTCTTCCGAGACAAACAATATCCAAGATTACCGACAACCTTTCATCCAGCCACACATTAATCCCAGATTCGCATCTGTCTTTGGACTCAACTTACCGTCAGGGTCCATGATTCCATGGGCTTCTCAAAATGCGCACGACCACACGTTTCCCCCATGGACAATGCACGGTAGCGCAGGTTTTGAAGATGAAGGGGATACATATAGACCGATATAGTGCAACATTTACAGAGCGTCCAAATGTATTTACTGGCAAGCACCAGATTGACAAGCATTATTGGAACAAGTCACCAACTTCCAAGGAAACCCTTCGGGCACCGGCCCGGATCAGCAACTTGGAACGCCACAAAAAGCACATTTTGTGGATTGTACGCGGCTAGCATGATCTAAATGCACTTTTTTTTGGGTCGCTTAGAGCTCAGCACTCACCAGCCAATAGGGTAGTTCAGAATAGAAATCAGCGTCGATTTGGCATCGACTTCGAGGTCGATTTCAAACTGAATTTGGACTTCTGAAATCAGCGAAAACAGCTTTGACATACCGGACCGTTTTCGCACAACAGCGTGTCGGAGTTTAAAAATATCAGCGTACTATCAGCGGGCCGAAGCCAAGGTAAGTATCACACCACCGCCATGTATGCTCATATCGCAGCCTGGGTCATGATCAGCTCA
Organism: Boletus subparvulus; assembly: GCA_038092515.1. Lineage (NCBI taxonomy): Eukaryota > Fungi > Basidiomycota > Agaricomycetes > Boletales > Boletaceae > Boletus > Boletus subparvulus. The sequence continues at coordinate 1,583 of JBBPQL010000530.1, read as the reverse complement.
CTTTTTCTCTTGTTCTTCGATATTTATTGTTCTATCTACTTCCATCGTACAGCGAGTCGGCGACTGTAATGATTCTGCTGGCAAGTTCAACCTGCCCCGGGCCACCCACCCCTCGATCCAGATCCTGTGCTCATCTACAAGGGTGGAAACCGTCAAGGAACTATGAAACCTGGTCAAGAATAGATTTTGCAACTATTTCACTGGACAGTCAAATTGTTTCCCTGCATATGCGTACACGTCATCTCGACAGACATGTCTGCAAAGGGGAGCACACTCAGCTTTCGACAGTGCACAGCAACTTGAATAGCCTTGATCTGAGAAGCACTGGGTGTTCGACCTCCTGTATCAAGGTCGATCCATTCAACCATCAATATAAGTCAGTCAGATTAAAACATGAGTGACTTGCCATGGTGATCTGCCATATGATCATTCATCTCCTAATCCTTGGCACTGGTGCAGGCGGCCACAAAGAACAATTCATTGTTTGGCAAGATGCTCAGGGGGATTGACACTGATGAGAACAGGAAGAGTCATGCGAATGATTGCACCTACCTTTGAGGTCGTGCTTGCCCCTCTCAGTACCTACTGGCAGTCCAATGGACGCATGGCGGGCGGGGACGGCAGGCAGGGGTGGCGGGCAGGCCCACCCAATGCACACATCTCGCACTCATTGATCACCCCTACCAACAGTTGCAATGGCACATTCGATGAGAATTGTGATCCGTCGTGTGCCAACTACAATATCGCCCAGGTGCGCAACTTCTCTGACATGGGTCCAAGGGGAGCATTGAGGTGACCTTGTCCAGCTTCTCTCAGACCAGGGCGCTACTTCTATGTTGGACTTCATGCAACAATACTGGTTGAACGCAGATGGTAGCAACGAGGACCTTTTCCGACCATGTGGATGTCTCGTTGATAGCATTCTAGCAAGAATGGACGATGCATGGCACGTGCTTTAGGTAGAAGCTACATTGTCTCATTTCCATATGGTTTCTGCAATCGGGTTCCTGACAGCACGCTTCAGCCTTCCTGCCTCCCATCCGGCAGTGTCCAGGGAGCCGAGGTAGGTTGTTGATAGGCTGGGGATGGCGCACACGGCTGACTTCGTTTCGCGAAGGCTGTGGCATACTGCCAGACAACTGTCGCACTGTTACAGACTCTCCCCACGTTCACCTTCCTTGCAAGCGCAGGTATTACGCCTTCCACGATTGCTACCTACACGTTGGCGACTTTGAATGCCGCGCTTAAAGCAGGTTCCGGCGGCGTAAGTACATCTTTATAAAGTGGTGCTTGTATTTGAGATTGTCTCGCCCCAGTTTATTCCTGCCCTCGGCTGCTCGGGCAGTACCCTGAACTCAATTAGTTAGTACTTCAACCTAAAGGGATCAGCCATCGATGGCACGTTTGTTCCCATCGGCGAGTGCATTTATATCCCATTTCAGACCGGGGTGCTGATGATCACCTAGACGCCCCTAGTGCCAGCACTTGTCCATCCACTGGTCTCCGCTACCTCCCCAAATCAGGCTGAATAACGTGCGATAGTCACTGGCAGTTTCGTCAGTTTCATGGTGAAGAGACCTAGT
>JBBPQL010000529.1:0-23022 GCA_038092515.1 Boletus subparvulus | reverse complement strand
CTTCGTGAGTACCTCCCTTGAGACGACCTGGTTTCGCTGCGACCTACAAGAGTACGTCTCGCGTAACAAAAGAACAAGAATCTCCTCTTGTCCCTCCTATTCAGGAGTAGGACCGACCACCCCAAGCCATTTCTTACAGAGGCCTCCGACGAGCCTACGGGCTACGAGATCCCAGCGACGAGGAAGAACGACCCTCTTCCCCAGAACCCTCGAACATCGCACCTTCACCATCGACACCCCAGACCCCAAGACCACCCAGACAAAGCACTGTTCCCCCAGCACCACCCAGGCAACCCCTCGCACCCCCAGCACCACCTGTAGTCCCAGTCACCCCCATGTCAACTAAAACCACAGAACTCAAGGTGGCCCTCCCCGCAGACTTTTCAGGAGAACCTGCTGATGCTGTACGATGGATTAAGGCCATGAAGGCCTACTTCTCCATCAACTCCATGATTTATACCTCTGACACTGACAAGGTCATGACCACACTCAACAAAATGAGTAAGGGACGCAGAGTCTCTTTCTCAGAAATGTGGTATGACAGGATGGCAGATACTTCCATCGCCAACTCTGAAAAGACCTTCGATAAATTTGCGTCTAACTTCGAATCTACCTTCTTCCCCTACGACACCAAAGCCACTGCCCGGTTCAAGCTCACCAAGCTTGCCCAGAAATCGTTCAAATGCCCTGATGGGATTATGGACGATGGATTCCAGAAATATATCACCGATTTCCAGAACCTTGCCTCCAAGGCAGGCATATCCGACAACGTTACCCTTATCGACCAGTTCTCTCTAGGACTTGACCAACAACTCGCCACTATGATCCTTTCAATGTCCTCGATTCCTACCACTGTCACCAAATGGATCAAACAAGCCAAGGTATTCCACGCACAGAAAATGTGTATCCTTGCACTAAAGGGAGGACGACTTCCTTCCACTATTCATTCCCCTTGAACTACTCACGACCCAAATGCCATGGATATTGACGCCATCTCTCTTTCCAAGCTAACCCCTATGGAGAGAGCGAGATGCATCAAAGAAGGACTCTGCTTCCACTGCAGGAAGAAGGGTCATAGCGCCAACAAATGTAACAACGCCCGCAGCACTCCAGCTGGAAACTACCCTCGCCCCCAGACCATTCGCACCACAGAAACTAAAGCGCCTGTCACTACTCCCCCCGCGAAAACTCCCACGCCCATCGAAGCTTATGTCAATTCCCTAAAGACCCAAGGAAAGAACGAAACAGAAATCCTTCAAGTACTCCAGATGTGCTACGAAGAACCAAAGGAGGAGATTTCTGTTGTCTCTACCCAGGATTTTTAAATGGAGAAGCCACCTCGATGTTGCCTTCTCCTACCATCTCTCATGTATTAGTAGCTCCTTCCAATGAACGAACTCTCCGCTTCCCTATCAAGCTACTAGTAGGAACTCAAACCGTCAAAACCTCCGCCCTTGTGGACTCCGGAGCCACTGGAAACTTCATTGACCTCGGACTATTATCTCTTGCTAACTTTCCCTTGAAAAGACTCCCTCAGCCCATTGGTGCTTTCAACGTCGATGGAACCCCCAACCGACGAGGAACCATCCTCTGGAAGGCCCGCACCCGCATAGTACTGCCACATGGATCCGACGACCTAGACCTAATGGTCGTCAGTCTCGGACGAAAACAAATTATCTTGGGAATGCCATGGCTACGATCCGTAAACCCCCGAATTGACTGGAAAAGTAATACTCTCTCTTTCCGCCCTTCCACCCCGGACAACACTAATGACTTAACCGACCAACGATACCTACTCCGTTGGCTCGGATGTGATTCTGACGTAGAAATTGGTTCACTTTTCTCCCAGCGATATTCTTCTGAGGACGATGCGTCTCTTCGTGAGCACCTCCCTCAGAAGGATCTCTATTGTGAACATCTCAATAAAATCACATTGTCCACTGAACTTGCCCAAGCATCGACAGCCCCTGATCAGAAAATCCCCGATTGGTGTTCTGACCTTGAAGATGTGTTTTCTGAGAAAACCCACAACGTACTTCCTCCCCATCGATCCTACGACCATACCATCGACCTTAAACCTTCGTTTGTTCCCAAAATTGCCAAGGTATATCCCCTCAACCCGAAGGAACAAGAGGCTTGTAAGGCGTTCATTGACGAACACCTCAAGACTGGATGGATAGTCCCGTCCAAATCCCCACAGGCCGCCCCTTTCTTCTTTGTTGCAAAGAAGGATGGTTCTCTCCGCCCTTGCCAAGACTACCGGTACCTGAACTCCCACACCGTTCGCAACGCATATCCCCTACCTCTCATCCCAGAGCTGATCGACGACATGAAAGACTCCACAATATTTACTAAGTTCGATGTCCGATGGGGATTTAACAACATCCGCATCCGCGACGAAGACCAATGGAAGGGCGCATTCATCACTCCTTTCGGACTTTTTGAACCTACCGTTATGTTCTTTGGCTTTTGCAACAGACCACCTACGTTCCAATCTTTTATGAATCATATCTTCGCAGATATGATTGCTGAACGCTGGCTCAAAATCTACATGGACGATTTAGGGATCCATACCCAAGGCAACCTCACACTCCATCATGAACGGACCCGTCGCGTCTTACTTCGCCTCCGAGAACATGGATTGTCCCTCAAACTCTCCAAGTGCACCTTCGACGTCCCACATATCGAATTCCTTGGCATGATCATCGGCCAAGGAAGGATTGAAATGGACTCCGTCAAACTATCTGCCATCAAGGAATGGAAACCTCCCGCCTCCGTCAAAGGCATCCAATCTTTCCTCGGGTTTGCGAACTTCTATCGCAAATTCATCCCCAACTTCTCCAACGTCGTCGCCCCCCTTAACCTACTCACTCGGAAGGACCAACCTTGGGCCTGGACCAACCTTCAGCAGCGCACATTCAACACCCTTAAAGCTGCCTTCTCTTCGGGACCCGTACTCTCTATCCCCGATGTTTCTCGCCCTTTCTCCGTCATGACTGACGCCTCCCTGTTCGCAGCAGGAGCCATCCTGCTCCAAGCTGATACCAACGGCGACCTACACCCGTGCGCTTACTTCTCCCGTACCTTCCTCCCCGCAGAACGCAACTACGACATCTATGATCGCGAACTACTCGCGGTCATTCTCGCTCTTGCCGAGTGGCGCCAATATGTTCAAGGGACGTCACATCCAGTCACCGTTATCACCGACCATAAGAACCTGTCTTACCTCAAAGACCCTCATAAACTCTCTCGCCGACAGGCCCGGTGGTCTCTTTTCTTACAGGACTTTGATATCGTTTGGAAGGTTCTTCCTGGTGCCAAACTCGCGCCCGCTGATGCTCTTTCTCGCTACACCCAAGTGGACACGTCCTCCGATAATGACAATACCGCTATCGTCCCTGAACCTGCGGTTATTAGCGCCCTCGACCTTACCCTTGCCCGACACATCCAATCGTCCTCGTCTTCCGACCCCCTCGTCCTTCGTGCTATTCAGAATTTATCTGGTGATACCCCTCTCTTTCCCCGTTCCTCACTTGCCGACTGGACTTTTGACAATGGCCACCTTTACTACAAAGGCCGGATGTATGTGCCCCCGCCCGCTCGATCTTCTCTGCTTCACTCCATCCATTCCTCTCCCCTCTTGGGCCATCTCGGCCGTTTCCGCACCAAGGCCATTGTTGAACGCGACTTTTGGTGGCCTGGACTTTCTGTGTTTGTCAATAACTTCGTTGCCGGCTGTGCCGTCTGCCAGCAGAACAAGGTTCGCACACACCCCGTCACCCCGCCTCTCTCACCCATTAAGTCCTCCTCCTCCTTGCCCTTTAAACAACTCTCCGTCGATCTCATCACTGATTTGCCCCTGTCACGAGGATATGACTCCCTCATGGTCGTGGTCGACCATGGTCTTACAAAGGGGGTAATCCTAGCTCCTTGTTCGAAAACCATTGATGCGAACGGTATTGTCCAACTCTTTTTCGATCATGTGTTCAAACGTTTCGGACTCCATGATACTCTCATCTCTGACTGGGGACCGCAGTTTGCTTCGGCATTCGCCAGAGAACTTGCCAGACTCCTCAAATATGATGTTCGACTTTCCACTGCATACCATCCTCAGACCGACGGACAGACCGAAAGAACCAATCAAGAAGTAGAAACCTATCTCCGTATCTTTTGTGCCAATAACCCCCACCAATGGTCCACGTTCCTTACCTCCGCAGAATTCCAACACAATTCCGTCCCCCATAGCTCGACCAAAGTCTCCCCTTTCTCTCTCCTCCTCGGATACGACCCTCGCTCGTACCCTTCCCTTGGCAGGACTTTCCTCCCCGCCTTGGAAAGTCGTCTTTCTTCCTTAGACTCAGCACGAAAGGAAGCCCTTGCAGCTCATGAGTCCGCCTGACGGATCATGACAGAACGATCTTCTCGAAGCTTCTCTCCGTGGAAGGTCGGAGATAAGGTTTGGCTTGAAGCTACGAATCTCCGGATTCCTTACCCCTCTAGGAAGCTTGCGCCCAAACACCATGGCCCTTTTGAAATTGCTCAGGTACTATCTCCCCTCGTGTACCGCCTACGTCTTCCTTCCACATGGAAAATCCACGATGTGTTCCACGCCACCCTTCTATCTCCTTATTGCCAAACCGAAGCACATGGTCCATCCTTCTCCCGACCTCCTCCTGACATAATTGACTCCAAAGAAGAATATGAAGTCGACCACATTGTCTCTCACAAGGGCTCTCCTGGCCGACGATTGTACCTGACTGCATGGAAGGGATACCCTTCGTCTGAGAACACATGGGAACCAGAAATTAATCTCCGTCATGCTTCCACGATCCTCCAAGCATATAAGACGACTCATAGCGTCACTTGAACCCCATCCTCTCTTTCTCCATCTTCCCTAGGAAGCGGTGTCTCTACATGAAGTACCCCCCTAGCGAATGAACTTTGTGTTATTCCCAGACCAATATGTCATTTCTCTCTTCCTCAATCTCTTCATCTTCACTGTCTTCTTCCTCGTCTACTTCCCTGCTGCGATTGCGACAGGTATATCCTACCTATTTACCCACCTTTGCCGCCCATTCTCTTTACGCCGCCATCCTCGCCACTCCCGCCGTCCTCCACGCCGTAGAAGATCTCCCCCTGTTCCAGGAAGACCTGATTTGCCAAGAGCTGGTCCGTCTCTTCCATGATGTTGCGGCGACACAACGATACCACGCCCTTTCCGCCCCACACGATTTACCCGCAGACTTTGGCGTTCCCCTGAGGATGTCGCTCGCACGACTTCCAGACAGAATTTTATCCATTCTCCATCTTTACGGCTTTCATTCCTTCGTAGAACGAATTCCCCCGGCCACTATTTACCCTACCTTTAGGCGCATCTTTCTTACCATGACCATAGAGCAATGCGACCTCTACATCTCCCAGTCTGAACTCCCACCTCATCGATCCCCATCTCCACTTCCCGTTCCCCCTCCTCGCTCCCCTACTACATCTTTGCTTGCACGCATTTCGTCCCCAGCGCTATCCGACACGTTGTCTTCCCTAACTGCCGTTGACCCAGAACACGGCCTGGACGAAGACGCTGTAAATGCCAACCGCTCCTTCGTCGTGCAACTCGGTGACAACCGTCCTGTCATTTCCGCCCCAACACGTCTTCTCAATGTCCCTATCTCCTGCCGCCCTGCTTCCGCATTAACCGAGTGTTTTCGGTGCTCTGGTACAGGTCACTATCGTGAGGACTGCCCGCTCTACATCTGTCCCCACTGCCTCCTCTCCACCCCAGGACACCCTCAGACTTCTTGTTTGTCAACACAATGCGACTTTTGTAGCAGATGGGGACATAGCGCTCGATTCTGTCCCGCTAGACAGTGTAACCTATGCGATCGAGGAGGTCACGTCGCTGACGATTGCCTGCTTACTGTTCTTTCCCCTGAACAGGCTACCCATATCTTTGGGGATTCCTCTCACTCGGGATAGGCGTTTGCCTCATGGAGTTCTGATCGAACCAGGGGTTCGATTGTACGAAGGGGGTAATGTTACAGTTTGTCTCCTCACTCATGGTATCTTTCTTCTTTCCTTCTTTCGCCGTACTCATTTGCTCTTCGGTATGTGTTCCTACAATTGGATTCATTGCTTGATCCTCCTTAGCTCGATCAACTCTTCTCTTATCGAACTCTAATCCCACGCCGTTCCATTTCTATTACTACCGGACGGGATATTACCTAGGTGACTCATTTGTGCTTACTCTTATCTGTGGACAGCTTCGCCTTTTGTCCGATTCTCTCGTATCGGACATGTATTCCTGATTACTCATTTGATTCCTTCTTATTCTATGGAGTTCTACGCTTACGCGTCCCTTAGTATAAGTAGCCGCTGCCTGTACTGTAGTACTCATTCTTGTTCTACGCAATTCAGTGTATTCTTGAGTCCTTAAGCAATCGGCTTAAGACCTTTGAACCTCTGAACCTTCGACCCATAGTCTCTGGTTATTTCAAGGAAGTAGCATCTCTTCGTGAGTACCTCCCTTGAGACGACCTGGTTTCACTGCGACCTACAAGAGTACGTCTCGCGTAACATCATCCAAGAGATTTACGACATTCTCAATGATCCCGCCGAGGACGCGCCTCGAGTGTGCCTCCTTACCGCCGTTGCAGGTTCGGGCAAGTCTGCCGTCGCCCACTCCATCGCTCGACTGTACGACGGACAAAAGAGGTTGGCCTCGTCGTACTGCTTCCTTCGTAGTGACCTCGCGAAGCGAAACCCACAAAATATATTCAGCACTATCTCGCGCGACCTCTCCGACCACGATGCGCAATTCAAGTCCGCACTTTGGAGGGTCGTGAAGGACAATCGAGCGCTTCGCACGTCGGTATCGCCTTCGGAGCAAGTCGAGCATCTTATCATTGGGCCCAGCAAGAACATTGACTTCATCGGGCCCTTGATCGTCGTGGTGGATGCCGTCGATGAGAGCGGCGAAAAAGGAGATCGTCAACAGCTTCTAGATGTCCTCTCACAGCAATTCACTGAACGTAAACTTCCATCCAACCTTCGCTTCCTGATTACAGCTCGGCCTGAAACGGACATCCTGGCTGCGCTCCCGGCTGGTCCACAAATCAAACATATACATCTAGGGGATGTCCCACAGGCCACGATTGATGAGGACATTGGCAAGTTTATCCGTCACTCCCTTCGTCGGTACCCCGAGCTCGAATCTTCTTGGCCAAATCAGGAGTGGTGTAAACTTCTTGTTCGGCAGTCCCAACGTCTTTTTCAGTGGGCTTCCACTGCATGCAAGTTCATCAGAGGGCATGATACTGATGGACTCGACCCATGTGAGCAGCTTGAGACACTCCTGTTGACCGACGACCGTTCTGGCGTCCACCCACTTGACAACCTGTACCAAACTATACTCGCTCAACTCTTCACCCGGCCTGATGCTCGTGACCGGTTTCGGGAGGTGATGGCCATCGTACTGGCGCTTAAGGAGCCGCTGTCTCTCACATCCCTTTCTGCTCTCTTGGGTAAAGACCCGAAGGTCCGGAACATCATCAAACCCCTGGGATCGTTACTAGATGGAGTACTGGACGAAGAAAGGCCCATCCGGCCCCTCCATACATCATTCCGTGACTTTTTATTGGACGACGGTCGCAGTTCAATCTTCCATGTCGACATCCTACCACGACACCATCTCTTTCTTGGTCATGCATTAGTTGCATCCATGCAAAATATGCTCAAGTTCAACATCTGTGACCTCAAAGATTCTCGACTCCGTAACACTGAAGTCCCCGACCTGATGAATCGGGTGACCAAGGCCATTCCCCCTCACCTTGCATACTCGTGCCAATATTGGATGGGCCACATGCAGCATGCAGAGTGCTCCACTGAGTTGTTAGACAAGATAACATTGTTCTTCAAGGACTTCTTGCCCTTCTGGCTTGAAGCCATCAGTCTCCTCTCCCTCTCCTCCCCTGTAACATATATCCTAGCTGGTGCAGAGACCTGTGCTATCCTGAAAAAATGGGCCAAGGTGGGATCTAATATGATTATCATTGACAAATTTAATGATTATATTACCAGGACTATGAGATTTCCACTTTGGCATCAGAGGCATCCCAATTCATTCAAGTGTTTGCTCCTGTGATGAGAGAATCCACTTCCCATCTCTATCTGTCAGCCATGTCCCAGACACCCTCCAGCTCACCACTCAGGGAACTTTGGGACAATCACCTTCAAAATCAGCTATTGGTGACCTTGGGACATCCACTGAGCTGGCCAGCAGAGATTCTTACTTTGCAGGGCCACACAAATCATGTCAGCTCTGTTGCCTATTCACCTGATGGCAGTCATATTGTCTCTGGCTCTCAGGACTGGACCATTAGGGTTTGGAATCCAACCACTGGTCAGTGTATAGCAGGTCCATTCCAGGGTCACACAAAAGGAGTCACCTCTGTTGCCTATTCACCTGATGGCAGTCATATTGTCTCTGGCTCTTGGGACAGCACCATTAGGGTTTGGAATCCAACCACTGGTCAGCGTATAGCAGGTCCATTCCAGGGTCACACACATGGAGTCAATTCTGTTGCCTATTCACCTGATGGCAGTCATATTGTCTTTGGCTCAGAGGACAAGACCATTAAGGTTTGGAATCCAACCACTGGTCAGTGTATAGCAGGTCCATTCCAGGGTCACACAAACAGAGTCAACTCTGTTGCCTATTCACCTGATGGCAGTCATATTGTCTCTGGCTCAAGGGACAACACCATTAGGGTTTGGAATCCAACCACTGGTCAGTGTATAGCAGGTCCATTCCAGGGTCACACATCAGGAGTCAACTCTGTTGCCTATTCACCTGATGGCAGTCATATTGTCTCTGGCTCTTGGGACAACACCATTAGGGTTTGGAATCCAACCACTGGTCAGTGTATAGCAGGTCCATTCCAGGGTAACAAAGCTGATGATCTTTCTGTCAAAGATGGACTTACTTCCTTCAAGTTCAGAGAAATGTGTCAACAAGAAGATGGCTGGGTTGAGCTCTCCAATGGTGCTTGCTTCTGCTGGATCCCTCCTTGGGCTAGGCATGACTTTTATCTTCCCATTCATTCATTGATCATATCACCTCGTCAACCTTACAAACCAGACTATAGTAATTTCGTGTATGGGGAGTCTTGGGTTTCTTGTTGGAAATAACTTTTGATTGTAGGTGATACCTGTCATTCTGTTTCTAGCTTGATTTCTTGATGTAGGTTGTTGTGTTTGTTTTACTTGACACGACATACTGTATATATTACCAATGCAACTTGTGCTTTTCCAGTCCTCACCTCGGCCTCGCCTCGGGTTCACCTGGGGTTCCTTGCAGCAGCACTAGCCCAAACGGAAACTACTCATAACAAGCACGCGTAAACAACGACAACCATACTCTAACATCTCACAAAGAAACAGAGTGTCCGTCCCCATTCACGTAAATGAAAAACCAACCCCCCTAGCAAATCAGTACCAACAAATCGACAAGAAAGAAACTGAAATGAAAATCACATGATCACGCACTCTTTTTCCTCGAGCTTAACACCCTGAATACCCATCTCTGCAAACGTTGTCGGGCCCTTGGCAGCTGGACGCTGTGGCGGTGGTGGCTGGGACACTCCAAGCCCTTCCATGTCTGGCGGCAGCGCGGGCGAGGGCATACTTCCCGTACGTTGACCGGGCGCACGGCCAGCGGACAGTGTGTAGCCCGGCGAGTCCGTTCTCGAAGGGGGCGGCGACACTCCCGCCGAGTTGGCCCCGGGGTCGACGAGGGTGTATCGATGTTGGTTGGGAAACTGTCTCTGCGGCTGCGGCGGCGCTTGCACAGGGGCCTGTAGCACCTGTGGACTCGTATTCATCGCATGCGGAGGCGGTTGTTGTTCGGTGATGGGTGGCAGGACCGGCGTCATCCCAGCACCAGTGGGAGCGGGAGGTCCTGATCCATGAGCGTGGTGCCGCGCCGTCAAGTTCTTCCGGATGACATCGACCACCTGTCGGCCGTCCTTGATTGACGGTCTAGGCGCCCCACCGCTCTCGCGTTCCGAGCGCTGTTTCGCCTGCGTGCACTTCTGCACCAATTTTGATTCTGTGATCGTGTCGTGCTCCTGCCTCGAAAGTGATTGCGGGGACAGCTGGGAAAGCGCCGCCAGACGCTCCACCGCATCCATGTTGCCGTGATCGGAAGCCTATATATAGCGTCGGGACTCATGATCAGCCATCTCGTTGCATTGCAATTGCAATCGCCTGCGCTCGACTTACCAACTGGTACCACATCTGAGCTGCCTCGATATCCTTGGACCCACCCACCCCAACTTCCTTGTAATACCCCATCGCAAATTCAGCGCTCAGCAACCCCTTCCTCGCCACCTTTTCTGCAAACGTAAACGCCAGATTCTCGTCCTTGTCAAACACCCCCTCGGCCCCACACAAGAACCACTTGCTGAACGCCATGTCCGCCTCGACTTCCCCTTGTTGACTCGCGAGCGAGTAATATTGGACGCTCAGCAGTGCGTCGAACGGGAACGGTGCGAGCGCAAATTCGTACACATGGCCGAGCTTGTACTGCGCAAGTGCGAAATGGAGGAATGCGGCGCGCTCTAGATGGAGACGCGCCTCTTGTTGCACGGAAGAATGCGGCGGGATGAGCGGCGCAAGCAAATGTGGGGGTACGGTCACGTGGGAGAATTTGTTTAGCTCTTCTCGACTTCGCGTGAATCAACCATTGATGTGCTTTATGGCGACCTTGTGCTGTGATTGCTGGTGCACGGTCGTCAATCTGTTCAAGTACAGCTCGGGTCAGGACCTCACGAAGGCGATCGGGTGTTTGACCTCACACAAGTCTTGGCAACATATACGTGAGTTGTCACTGTCATCCCTTCAAAGACAATCTTGAGGTATGGTGTAGATACTTCTAACTTATTCCCTGTTCAGGTGCATCATTTACTTCATTTACATGCACTTTTTTCACAATCTCACCAGGTCAGCACAGGTTGCAACAGTGTTTTCTGCCATAGACAGCGACCAATGAGGATTGCTACCACAGCAAGGGGAGGTCAATGACAATGAGGATGGGAATGACAATGACAATGGGGACCATGACAATGACTAGGGAAGGACAGAGCAATAAATGAGTGGATATATAAGTAAATCGGCTAAGAGGTTCATGTGATGAGTACTTGATTTTTTGATGTTTCTGTTTCCATACTAGAGTGGGGTGTAGTAAGGTGAGAGAGGTGTAGTAGTAGTAGTAGTAGTAGTAGTGTGTTGTGTAGTATGTATGTGTGGGTGAATTTTACAGTGTTATATAAACATGGCTGAAAATTCTTTTGAAAACCACCCATTGGCGAGAGTGATGGTGATCCCAGGCCAGCGAAGCAGAAAAAGATGGTTATGGAGACAAGGTGACAATGAGATGAGCGAGACGGTTGCTTTGTATACTCTTTTCCCTTTCACATTGATCTGATGAGCACTTCATCCAAAACAAAATCAGTTGTTACAGTAGGGTACTAGACTAATTTCCCAAGTTCGAAGGACCTCACAACCATTCTGGCATAGGTAATACCTGGGACTGGACATTGACAGTGCCTTGTTGATTCATGATCCCCCCCACTCTCCTCATCAATGTTGCCATCTCGTCCTCCAGCAGAACTGACCTGTGCTGAAGGTTGGTGACCTGTTGGTGTAAGCATTGCTCAGCATCCAGGTCCTGGAGCACCACTGTCTGTATTCTATCAAGCAGAGGTTGAGTGTCTTGAGATGTGCGCTGAGTGAGTAATGCAATTTTCACATCATAGTTCACCTCCAGTGCTGCCAGCGATGTAACATGCTCCTTGAGAGCCTGTTTCATTTCATCATTCCAAAGATTGATCCTTGTGATGGTGGCTTCCAGCTCCAGGACCTGCTGATTGAAGTCATTGATCTCCGGGTGTTGAGCTACCTCCATAGGCTCAGACTGGATGGGTGCCAACCATGTCTAGATAGCTGTTTGTCAATATAATCAACCTGGTATAATTATCGACTTAGCCTTGTCACAGATGCTCTTCTTTTGGTCCCGGATGGACCAGCGATCATGTTCTAGAAATCAAAGTTGTTAGCAACTTCAGATCCCGATAAATAGTGCTTACCAGCTCAGGTTGGCTTGCCAGGATAGGTTCATGGTTGGGCTCAAAGGCCCACTGGTCATCTTCCTGATCCTGCTCAGGATCAGTGGCTTGGCTTTTCCCCTTGTCCTTTCCCATCATCACCTTCACCTTCCCTTCAGTATCCTTCACCTTCAGGTTCATCAACTTGTCCCAGCTACCAGCTGCATGGATGACTTGGCCATCACTGTCGACGATCGCTGACAGGTTGTGGAGGGTGTTACACTTGGTCCTTCAAGTGCCACAAGCATCACAAGCATTGAACTTTTTGCTGTTGATGGTTTTTCAAACAATGCAAGGCTGGTCATTTGCTACACATTGCTGGCACCGCTGCTTTCCATTACTACAGGCATCACAGCAAATATATGTATGACTCACTGGGCTAAAAAGCATCTCTATATCTCCCTCACATGGTGTGCCTGATGATACCTTACAGTGTTTTGTCTCTCTTGCGCCGGTTGCCTTGCTGGCATTATCCTTGCCTGTGGTCTTCTTCACCATTCCTTTGTCCTTGTTATCTCCATCATCCTGGGGATCTTGTAGTGATGGTCTTTTGATCCCACCCATATGATGCCTACTATATGCCCGAGAGGTTGGATTCCAGTCGATGGGAGTTGATTGGCTGGCAATGTGTCAGCTGAAGTGGTTGTGGTTGGGGCAGGCTTGGGAGGGCGAGGGGGAATTAAGCTGGTTGATTGGAATCTCTTCCACCAGTGAGTGGTGGAGTCGCCGAGTTCAGTATTTGGAGGGATGCTGGAGTCGCTGACAATGTGATCTTTTCAGACTGACCATGGGAGGAACTTGCTGACCACCTGGCTCTCACCGAAGATTTGGTCCAGGGTGATCACTTCCTTCGGCCACATTTGAAATTTCACTGCCATATCCAACACGATATGGGGGATCTGTATCCCTGGCCTCTGCAAACAAATTCTCACCGAAGTCTTGAAAGAAATCTTGAGTGAACAAAACCTTTTCATCTTGTGCAACTTACCACTTCCTCAGCGAGAGACAGTATCCATTGTCTCTCATCTGCTTCCTGTATTTTTGTGGTCTTAATTGCCTCGAGTATCTGAGCGGCGTGTGAGTAAAGCTTTTGTTGTACTTGCACGAATTCGGTGGACATGTTGGTGCTTGTACTTGGTTGAGTTCCAAGCTTGGGTGGTTTAACATTGCTTTTTAGGTGACCACTGAGCAGCATTAGAATATTGAATTTGTAAGTGTAACAAATGGGAATAATTAGGCAAGAAGAGAGTTGTATGAATAACTATCTTAAAGTGTTGTATATGGAATCGCATCCATGCCCCAATGTCAGAATTGAGCTCCGGCCAAGTCACTCAACAACTGAAGATTATACATCCCAAGGGCTGATCCTGGGTAGGTATAACTTGGAGTATCCATGAAGACTCATGCTTGCTGGAATAGTTCTTTCATGGTTTGCCGCCGATGTTGAGAGTGAATTTCAAAGTTGGCCAAGTCGCTTTTCATTCTGCTGTTACCCTCTTCCAGTAATTGCGAGGTCTTGGCAAATATTTGGAGCAACTGATATCCCTTGTCCACTTTCTCGCCGCCTTCCTGTCTGGTGGCACACTTGGCTTGCTTCTCAATCAACCTGAATACTAGGTTGCATGCTTCTAGGATGCTGGACTGAAGCAGGGCACGTTTCTCCTCTGCCACTGACAATCGTTTTCGCAGTGCCTGCAGTTGTCTGAAAAAAACTAAACTTCATGCACTGTTTCGTCAAACCAATATATGTATGTATGTAATTACTTGGATGGTAAAGGCATGACACTAGGAAATTGTTTGGAGCCTCTGGCTTCATTTAAGTTTAATAACAATGATTATATAATGTCAGCAAGCATTGAGTTGAGGCCTGTTTCCATGATACCTGATCTGGGTAACAATGAAACAATAGGTGAATACATAATGCTGTTGCTGATTCAGTGCCCTTCTATCGAAACATTATCTGTCATTCACCTTGCTAGTCAACATGCCCAGATCCACCAACTCTGCTTGCCTCACCACCTTACTCCACTGTGAGCTTAATCAAGCTCCAACATCATTAGAGTTGTCTTTGGCAGCTCTAATGCATTCAGACCTGAATCAACTACCCTCGATGTCATCCCTGCCACCCATGCATTCCCATTCTTTGCCATCCCTGCCGATCTCTTCACAAGGCAGGATAGAGTTATGACAACTCCTCTGTTCAGATCTCAACAATCTGCCTCACTGTCCTTCCGAGTTCCTGAGCAGTTCATCTCCAGTTTCCTCACTGGTACCTTCTCTTCAGTCCGACCTCAATTAACCCCCAACTTGCTCACCATTGGCATTGGCATCCACTTCCACAAGGCACCTGCCCTCCAATCTCAGCCAGATCCCAGAGGCTGGTCAGAGTGAAGGGGAGTCAAGTTTGGACGATGGCAAAGACAAGCAGCTGTCAGGTGTCACAGTTACTCTCATTCTGATTGCATCCAAGAACAATCTAACCATTTACAGGTACTTGCACCCCAGGTCTTCAGGAACAATCATGGTCTGAAATCTTGGAAAGGGAATCATGCCTCTACAAGATAGTTGGTGAATGCCGACGAACTAACCTTCCAAATGAAGAACATCTAGATGTGCTGCTCACCAAGAAGAAGATATTGGAGGAAATGTATGTGGAATCGAAAATGCAACAGGTGAAGCTCTGGGAAGTTCAAGAGCAATTGGAAGCTTTGGAGACGTGTTTGATGAGGTGTTTGTGAGGTTGAAGCCACATAGTACAAGGCACAGTAAAATGCAACTAATGTAATATTGCTTGGTTAGTTTGAATCAGCAAGCAAATAATTGGCAATAATATGCCCATGCGACAGGAGCAGTAGTAGGGCGCTGAATTGCTGCCAGCAATGGACTCATCGGAAAGCCGGTGATGAGCCAGCCAATGAGGCACTTGCAGGTGAGAATTGGCCAACTGGCGAGGCAAGATACTAGGTTTGATGAGCCACTCTACTGCAGCATTGAACAGCGAGGATCTGCCAACCAGCAGGACGGGAACTTGGTTAGGGTTACATACTACTTGGGGAATTGACACTGTTTCGATGTTGGGTCATTGTACATGCATTATACAAAGGTAACTCGGTGCTAAAGAAGGGATTAGTAGTAGCCGAGATACAATTCAAATCTCTTACTCATTCCCATCACTACCAGCCATCCCCAAAATATTCGTTTCCCATTGATCTTGCCATTATAGTGAGAACTGCTGCTGAACCATGATGGAGCCATGCTGACCAGGAGTTTGACTGTTTAACATGTCAGCTCAATCATGACTGCCACTGTCCAAACACACATTTGCCACAATCATCCAAATGGCATGTTCGTTTATGTTCACCACATTGGCCAGAACAGCGGATATGCCCTTGGGCATGAGTGCAGCCGAATTCCCCATGCCAACACCAAGGTAGCACTCTACGAAAAATCAGGCAAAAGACCTGAGATCATTGGACGTATCGCATATCATTGAGCATTGGGAAGATAGCATCGAAATTCTCATCATTCCATCCATTTGTTATTATTCCAAGATATACAGCCACAACTGTACCAGCTACTCATTCCAATCACTTGCATCAAACTCACCATCAGAAAAACTTCTCATGATTATTCTTGATAATTGTTTTAAGGAAACATATAGAGGATTATATGCCACTTTCTATTGTCATCCATCATTATTTAGTATCTACAGATCTAAATAGGCAATTGGAGGTGGTCAACTGTACAAATTTAGGAGGCATATCATGTCTGCCAGGGATTATAATCCATCATAATCTCTTCAAAAGTTTCCTGAGGACTGCACTACAAATTTTATACTGCAAACGGTACCTATCCATGCATTCCTCCCACCAAAAGTTTGAGACAAGCCCCCTTTATTTTAGTGTTGTATCTGGGACTGACACCAAGCATGGCAGTTCAGAAACACCTGGTACAGCCAAAGAACCTAATCCTAATTTAGCCATGCTATCACTACTGTAGCAAATACAAATACAAACCATTAGTCGTCTCTTGTATACAGTCTGAAACAGAGACCACAGATAGAATATACACATACACTACCTCTAATTTCTTTTCAATCAGCTATCAAAGACTACCCAAGCTACCCATCGGCCTGGCTAGTGAGGGAGGGACTTGATATGATGGGCCAACCAGTGAAGTACAGGCAACCAGGCCTATCTGCCAGCCAATGAGGGAGGGACTCGGTATGATGGGCCAGCCAGCAAAGCACAGGCCGAGCAACCATTGGCCAGCTGGCAAGGGTGGGACTGGTTGCCATGGGCCAGCAGTGATACACAGGTGAGCAGCTGCATCTGCCAGCTGGTGAGGGAGGGACTGACCGAGATGGGCCAGCCAGTGAGGCACAGGCTGAGCAACTGCTGGGCAGCTGGTGAGGAAGGGACTTGATATGATGGGCCAGCCAGCGAGGGAGGGACTTGATATGTATGATGGACCAGCCAGCCAAGGACAGCCAAGCAGCCAGCCAAGGACAGTCCAAGTAGCCACTGGCCAGCTGGCAGGGGTGGGACTGGTCACCATGGGCCAGCCAGTGATGCACAGGCAAGCAGTCATCAGCCAGCCGGCAAGGAAGGGACTGACGAAGCGGGTTAAAGATCCTTGCCCGGCTGTGATGGTTTCCTAAGGGTATAAAACCTACCAACAGACTGTAGCAAGTGTAGAAATAGTTAGTGGATATGATTGGTTCATCTCAAAAGAGACTCAAAAGGAAAGGGAGAAGTCTGGGAGAAGTCTGATCAATGGTACTCAGCATTTAAGAACAAGTCCGAGCGGAATGTGAGTGGTAGTCCAAGCGTTAGTCCGATAGTCCGAGCAGTTTCAGGCCTATGGAATGAAAGAGAGAAATGGTAAATACACAGTAGACGGTTTACTGCGTTTGGTGTTGAAGACGGTGACGGTGACGATAATTGTGAGCCAAAAGGGAGCTGGTATTTTTGATACTGTACATGGGTATTATAGTCCGAGCATTCTTGGACTCTAACTATGGCCAGGAGCTACTAGCCGTGACATGAAACCCAAAGGGGTAATGAAAATACACTATTGGAAATTAACAGACAGGTGCCACCATCTGTCTAGACAGAATGGAGCATTTTATATAGTGGCCATCACATGTGATCGGTCCGGAGTTAAAAAGACCTAAAGAGGAACAATGATGAGATCGCCAAAGTCTGTGGAAGGCACGTGGCAAGGAAGGATGATGGGACCGAGAAGTAGTGGAATGGATGATGATAAGATAAGGACAAACAGATAGTTCCAATATAGAAGACCGAGAAGACCAACGCTCTGGAGTACCAGAGTCCTTCGGACTAAGTCGGCTGGGCTCGGACTTGTCAAGGATGCATTGGAGAGGATATTAGAGTGAAAGGGAACTCTGGGAAATGTGGGGGAAATGGAGAATATGCCTACAGAGACATACCAGTCTCTACAGTGGCCAGCCAGCCAGCGAGGGAATGACGAAGATGGGCCAACCAGCGAAGCACAGGCCGAGAAGCCATTGGCCATTCAGTGAAGGAGGGAACAGTAAAGATGGGTGGTGTAGGGTTACCAGCACTGATCAGAAAGCCTATTGGCCAACCTGTAAGGGAGGAGCTAATAATCATGGGCCCACTGGTGGGAGTTCTCGCTACACCTGTCCATTCATTTACTACTACCATTTTGTGACTCATGGGCCCACCAGAGAGTAATGGGCTATGCATTGCTCAGCCAACTGGTCATTTATTCTAATCATTGCCCATTGGCCAGCATGGGCTGGCTGGTTATTGGTGAGGAAATGGCACATTGGCTGGCCAGTGCTCGGTGGAAAAATGTTACTGCTTTATGTGATATTGAAATGTGCAGCCCCTTCAGCATGCCTCAATACATTGAATCTTTATTGCCTTACAGCTTACCTGCCCAGCCCTCAAACAAAACAAGGCATGCTGCACCACTTACACAATACAGATTGGTGAAATTTATGAAGCCCATCAACCCATATATGTCAACAGATCTCATTTGAATAGAATCTCTAATATATGTAACTGTGTTTCAACAAGACCAAGGAATACTGTACTTGTACAATGAACCATGGTGCTTTCCATATTGGGATATTTCAGTTGGAGAGGTACATTCAAAGTCCACCTGTACATCAAAATTTTATGGACCACTCTATTGTTCTGCAATGGGCTGTAATCCTGTGCAAAGCCTTTTTAACTTTTGCACAGCATGTCAGAGCTTGAAATGAGGGCATAGATTGGAGCAACCCTTTCCTGACCCATTATCACAACCAGTATGGCAGTCCAGGCGAGGGCAGGCAGTGGGTTCACTGGGTTCGTGGTTGGGCATGCCTTGATTCAGGTGATGCATCTCAGTCTCTGCGCATGCCATCTCATCCAACATGTCCCAATGTGCCTTGGTGATTGTGCGCAACCCGTACTTGTGTCCTTCTTTCATGATGGAGGATGCGTTTACATGCTCATCGTTTGCAGGAACAGATACACGATGCCGCCAAGACCACACACAGAGTATGGCCTCGAGGTGTGGCTTGATTGAAAATGTTGTATCCTTTGCATTTGGGTGCATCCCCGGGTCTTTTGAGGTGGACACAGCAGCATGGTCCCACATCTGTATGTATCTGTATCTGCCTCTATGTCCGAGGATGGCAAGAGAAGCAATGCCCCTGACGGTGCAGTACTGCGGTGGTACTATGTATTCCTGGTGGCGTCGGATCAGATATTACCTTGCTTGCAAGGTCTTTTCTTGCATGCCTTTTATCCCATTCACATGATGTGAAAGTCACATGAGTGCATTCAACTTCCATGGACCCATGTGACCTTGAAGGCTATGCATGTCCACTGTTGATGTCGTGGTGTTGCTCGTGGGACTCCTGTTTTCATGTTCAGCATTGATGATAAACTTCATGGCCTTGTCTTCAACCAATTGCATCCTTTCCTTCTCTGGATCCCTTACCAAGGTCACAAAAGCTGTTTTCCATTCTGAGCTGAACCAGCAGAGAGTGAGCTGTGTGCTCATGAAACCCATCAATCAATTGGAAGATGATTGATACACAATGACCTCTTGTGGATCAAACATCTGTGCCACACTGGCCCATCACCATCACCCTCCACTAGGACGGTGCCTCACCCTCGCCTTGTCCCTCCACATATTCTCACCACAAACTTGAATGCAAGCACCGTCACTGTCACCATTGCCTGTCACCTCATCCCCACCTCCATGCAATGAGGACAACAAGGATGACCATGCGCTCTCTCTCTCTCTCTCTCTTCCTCAACCTCACCCACAATGCAATGAGGATGAGGATGCAACCACCACCACCTTGCAATGACGAGGTCATGTCGTCCTCACTGACCTTGTCTGTCCCTCCACATGTGACAGCGACAACACCTCGCCCTTGCTTTGTCCCTCCTTGTGCAATGACGACAATGTGGCCTCCCCCTCGCCCTCATCATGACCTCACCCACACTGGCAGGATGACAACAGCATCTCGCCTTGTCCCTCCACATGCAACAACAACAACAACCTCGTCTGTCCCTCCACACGTGATGACAATGGTGCCTTTCCCTCGCACCGTCCTCACCCACTGTGGCACACACACATGTACAATACATGCCATATGAACACCCACACCCTCCCGACTCAACCCCACCATGTCAGTTCACACGTACATGTGCTCGTGCAGCACGTGCTCCCATCACCCTCATTACCCTCATTGCCTTGTCGCACCATTGCCATCCCTCATTGCCTTGTCACACTGTCACCATCCCTCATCAGCCATTGCCACTGTCCCTTGTCACCTCGTCATACTGTCACTGCCCCTCATCGCCTTGTTGTGCCATCACCATCCCTCGTCGCCTGCCAGTGGTCACACCATCGCTGTCCCTCGTCACCCTTAGCTTGCCATGCACCAAGGTGTTTCATTGAGTTTGTTGCATCCACCCTGGAGCTGATTGTGCATGTCATGATGTGGAGTGAGGTGGAGGCACCATATATATATACATACATGTAAAAATATTCATGTGACATGTGTAGATACCCCTGGGGTAAACCTGCCACAGGTCGGTACCCAAGTACCTGTGGGTTGGTTGGCAGGTACAGGTTGGACCTGTACCCAGGGGTTTACCCGTGCAGATCTCTACTTGCACACATGATTCCACGAATGACTTAACATTTCAATGATGCTTGTCACTCTCTACTTGACTTGCGTGACCACCCGTCACGTGAATGGAAGCACACCAGCATACTGTACTAAATCGATCGATTCGTCTGTCACGCATCACATGGGCATCTGATGAGATGAAATTTCCCCCCTGTAATGCATCACAGGCCTAGGTGACAAATTATTTCTGCAGATGCCAGTGGGCTCAGACCAATGGAAGACCCTGAGCCAATCACTGACTCACTGAGGGCTTGTATGGTGATTGAGGTTGCTACGAGACTGGATACCGAATATTGGTGAGGTTAAAATTTTCACGAAGTCCTAACCACAACTCGCTGTCACAACCCCCCAAGCACGACGACAACGACAATGACACCACCACCCCTGGCACCCTGCCTGGCACGACAATGCCACCACCACCACCACCACCACCACCACAATGACAACGACCCCGCCATGACGACACCAGCAAACCACCACAATGACAACATACCTGTGACGCCACGACTCGGATGGCATCAGCGGTACCAACACTGTGACAGGCACCCTGGCACAACGACAATGATTCTGCCACGATGCCATGACGGCATTTGTGCCCAGTGACCTTCCTGTCCGCCCACCCCTTCATGCCCCCTTCACTCACCCCCAGTCATGCCCACCCACCCCTCTGTCAAAAAAAAGCTAAGTTAGTACCCCACCCGACCTATTCACACTAATGCGCATGCCCAGCCTGTTTGCAGCCATTTCATCCCAACTCGCACCATCTGCTCCATCTGGCACCCACCCTTCGTGCCGCCTCGTAGCATCCCCTCGCCCAGTCGTGCCATCTCGCCCACTTGCCCACTCTCTCCGAGTCTTATGCTGTCCATCCACGCCATCTGAACTACCCACCCTCGTGCACCTGTTCTCATGCCATCCCCTCGCCTGATCATTCTTGCGCCGTCTGGCCCACCTGCCCTCATGCACCCATCCCTGTGCTGTCCCCTCACCTGGTCATGCTGTCACCAGAGGCAATGACAATGCGATGTGACACGCACCCATCCTCGTGCTGTCCCCTCACCTGGTCATGCCACCACCAGAGGCAACAACAACAACAACAATGTGATGCAATGAGTGCAATGACAATGCCAACGACAACACAATGCGACACATGCAATGGCAATGACGGCGGTGGTGGTACCACATTGACGGCACCACCATACCCACACCACCAGAGACAACGACGAGGATGTGACATGATGCGCACAACAACAACAACAACAACAACTGACATGACACGCACAGAAATGACGCCGACAACAGGACGCCTCACCACACTGTGCACACTCTAGAATCGTTAAGCAACGACTTGGATGGCAAGTGCAGTGGGGCTAGGCAGGCAGTCCTATGTACTTAAAAAATAACTTTACTTTGTGCTTGAAATGCTTGAAATGGTGCATTACACTACTGTGTTTAAGTGTCCAAGTGATTTAAGTACAAAATAATTTAAGAAAATGGATCTACTACTTAAACTTGCGGCACAGTCACGGTGGCACTGGCCACGACTTGCCATATATGGACACTGCTCAGATGACACAGACTACACACCTGTGCATGAATGCTGCACACAATACACTCATTTTATTTGATACAGTAGTTTACTTCAGTGACTACTTGAGTATTCAACAGCTTGGTCTCCATCCAAGCTCTGAAGATCTGACAAAATGCCCAAAATTTTGGTCGTCGTAACGCATCACACCGGCTGACGTGACGAATGAAATTTCCGGCTGTCCTTGTCACGTGTCACACGGGCTGACGAATCGATTGTGTGGGTACAGTACTACACCCTTCTTTTCCCCACCTATGTCTTTCTTCCGGGAGGTTTTTCTGGCTCTCGGGGGGCCATCGATCGTCGCCTACGTTCGAGAGTCAAGCCAGGGTCATCACCGTCAACCAGTCACATAGCCACGGCGTCACGGCTTAGTCACGTGGGCAGTGCGTGACGGGACCGTGTGGATTATTGGGGAGCACCGTCATGCGCAGGGGTCGATTGGTCGACCAAGTTCAAACCCCGACTCGGCAAAACGGCCGACTCGACCAAACGAGGTCACATGTGTACGTAGGGTTAGGGTTATAGAGTACAGAATGTACACAATTGTGTAATCGAGTGTACACTACCATCTTTGGTCGAGGTTCCCACTCCGACCGGCAGCCCCTTGGGAGCTTCTCGGCTCGCCTCCGGCTCGCCACGACCCCTGCGCATGACGGTGCTCCCCAATAATCCACCTCCGTTTGAACTATCCATCACCCATCGAGTACACTAACAGCAAGTTATCTTACCTCTCATGTATGGGTTCTACGATTAACGTCAACCTCTTAGTGACCCAAATGAAGCTGTGGTGCATCGTGGAAGGCCTGGAAGATCCCTCGACCGTCCAGGTGAACGACGATGACAACGTGGACGATCTCAAAAGCGCTATCAAAGCCCGGTTTTCCTCCACGCTCTACAACGTCGATGTAGCTTCCATAAAGATATGGAGAATTAGCAAGTCTCTACACGAGGCCCGACAGCTCACAGGTGCGAACTTAGAAGGAGAGGAGCGTCCCTCTCCAAGGGTCAGTGTTGGAGAGTACTGGCCTGATCTCACAGCGGAAGTCCATGTATTTGTCGCAAATCCTTTGGGTAAGTCCATATGA
>JBBPQL010000528.1:0-23026 GCA_038092515.1 Boletus subparvulus | reverse complement strand
TATCAACACCGTTTTCAACGAGGAGGTGGATCAGTGCTGTACTCTGACCGGACCAACGATACTCGGATATGACAACTTGAAGTAGATCTAGAGGAGGAGGAGCGCTAAGGGTAAGGAGGTATCGTGCAGCAGACACGTAGCCTCGTTCGACAGCGATGTGAAGAGGGGTCTTTCCATGAGAATTGGCTTCGAGGTGACTACAGCCATAGCCGACTAGGAGTTTCATAGCCTCCAAGGCCTCATTTTCACCGTGGAAGGATTGCAACACGATGTGGAACAGAGAGTCTCCATCGCTAGTGTGTGCACGAATATCAGCACCATTTTCAACGAGGAGGTGGATCATGGGTGCTGTGCTCCGGCCCCCCGGCGACCAATTCTTCAATGTGACCAGTATATCAGGCGGGACAGCGGCACCAAGGGTAAGGAGATAGCGTGCAACGGATATGTAACCTTTCTCGACAGCAATGCGAAGGGGAGTGTTTCCGCGAGCATTGGCTTCAAGGGGATCACACCCATAGCTATTAACCAGGAGCTTCACGGCTCCCAACACCTGACCTTCCTCATAATAAAAGGACCACAACGCATTGTGGAGCACAGAGTCTCCGTTGCCAGTGCGTGCACAAACATCGACTCCGTTTTCAACGAGGAAGGGGATCATTATGATGGGTGCTGTTCTCCAACTTGACCAACTCTTCAATGTGACAAGTAGATCTGGAGGGAGAGAAGCGCCAAGGGTAAGGAGGTATCGTGCAGTAGACATGTGGCCTCGTTCGACAGCAATGTGAAGAGGGGTGTTTCCACTAGGATTGGCTTCGAGGGGGTCACAGCCATGGTCAACCAGGAGCTTCACAGTTTCGAAGGCCTCGTTGTCCTCATATAAGGACTGCAACGCGAAGTGGAGCATAGAGTCTCCGTCGCTAGCGCGTGCCAGAACATCTACTCCGTTTTCGACGAGAAAGCGGATTATGGATGCTGTCTTCCTACCCGACCAATAACCCTTTAATGTGGTAAGTAGATCTGGAGCGAGAGGAGTGCCAAGGGCAAGGAGGTATCGTGCAACAGAAACGTGGCCTTGTTTGATAGCGATGTGAAGGGGGGTGTTTCCATGAGAATTGGCTTTCATGGGATCACAGCCATAGCCGACCAGGAGTTTCACTGCTTCCAAGGCATTATTTTCATTAAATAAGAACCCCAACACGGTGTGGAGCACAGAGTCTCCGTCACTACCGCGTGCAAGAACATCGGCTCCATTTTCGACAAGGAAGCGAATCATGGGTGCTGTCCTCGAAAACCGCTGATAACCCTTCAATGTGACAAGTATATCTGGCGGGAGAGGAGCGCCAAGGATAAGGAGGTATCGTGCGGCAGAAATGTGACCTCTTTCGACAGCGATGTGAAGAGGGGTCTTTCCATCAGAATCGGCTTCGAGGTGACTACAGCCATAGTCGACCAGGAGTTTCGTAGTCTCCAAGGCCTCATTTTTATCGTAGATGGATTGTAACACGGTGTGGAGCAGGGAGTCTCCGTCGTTATGGCGTGCACGAATATCAACACCGTTTTCGACGAGGAGGTGGATCATGGGCGCTGTGATCCGATTGAACCGATAACCCTTGACTGTGACAAGCAGATCTGAAGGGAGAGGAGCACCAAGGCTAAGGAGGTATCGTGTAGTAGAAATATGCCCTCGTTCGACAGCGATGTGAAGAGGGGTACTTCCAAGAGAATTAGCTTCGAGGGGGTTACAGCCACAGCCGACCAGGAATTTCACAGCCTCCAGAGCTTCATCATCATAGGACTGCAACATGATGTGGAGCACAGAGTCTCCGCCACTAGCGCGTGCTAGAACATCGACACCGTTTTCGACGAGGAAGCGGATTATGGATACTCTGTTCCAACGCAGCCGGTCAGGGTTCGACGTGACCAGAAGGTCAGGAGGGAGAGGAGTGCCAAGGGTAAGGAGGTACTGTGCAGTAGAAGTGCGACCTTGTTCGAGAGCGATTTGAAGAGGAGTGTTTCCACGAGAATTAGCTGCGAGGGGATCACAGCCATAACCAACCAGGAGTTTCACAGTTTCCAAGACTTCATTGTCATCATATAAGGACTGCAACACGATGTGGAGCACAGAATCTCCATCACTAGCACGTGCAAGAATATTCACTCCATTTTCGACCAGGAAGCGGATCATGGGTAATGTCTTCCAACACCACTGGTCACGATTCAATGTGACAAGCAGATCATGAGGGAGAGGAACGCCGAGGGTAAGGAGATATCGTGCAACAGAAATGTAGCCTTGTTCGACAGTGATGTGAAGAGGAGAGCTTCCACGAGAATCGGCTTCGAGGGGATCACAGCCATAACCAATAAGGAGTTTTACGACCCCCAGAATATCTTCCTCGTCGACATCATCATCGATGCTGTAGATATTCTCACTGGGAGCGCACAGTACGGTGTGGAGTACAGAGTCTCTGTCGCTTGTGTGCACAAGGACGTCAGCTCCATTCTCAACAAGGAACCGGATCATAGGTACTGTCTTCCATCTGCCCGAAGGGTGGTGCAACTTTACGAATATGTCAGAATGGACAGGGGTGCCAAGGGTAACGAGATATTGCGCAGCGGAGAAGTAACCTTGTGCGATGGTAAACCGAAAGAATGCCTCTCTGATCGCGTTCGGTGTGAAATGTTCATCGGTAACCTGAATAAATCTCCGTATGATCGCAATGAGATCTTGCTCAGTGGTATTCCTAAACATCGACAAGTAGTCTGACGTTTGCATTGCACGCCAGGCAGCCTCGTTCAGGCAATTGTTGATGTTCTCCGCAAAATCGTCAGCTTGTACCAATACCCTTGCGATAGACGATGGGATGTCATCGAGGAGTCGGTTGCATTGGAAGAATGAATCTGTGAATATACGTGGGGGTACAGGGCTCCCTTCTTCCACGAAGTGGGTAATCATCGCATAGTGCCGATTCTCGAAAGCAACCTCGATGGGTAAAGACTGACGGAATCCGATAGTCTCCCAGCCTCTGTGATCTAATTTGGCGCCTCGTGAAAGTAGGGTGCGAGCATGTTCGTCCTTGTTAAAATGCGCAGCATACACCAGTGGATTCGTGCCCTCCTTGGGTTTAAGCGCATTGTCACAAAAGAATGCGCTCATGATCGAATCTGGAGCGAAAGCCACAAGAATATAAAGTAGGAGATCATGTCTAGCTGACGGCCAACGTGGTTTGGTGCCGATTTCCCATCGAGCAGGGATGTACACGTGATCCCATATCTCGGAATGTCGTCGGATGTCCTCTGCGAGTACTGTTATGTCGGCCACCGCTGATTCAAATTTCGACCCAAGGTATCCAAAGTGATCGAGAGCATCATCGAGCGCGTAGTCGAGAAGTCGCTGTGACATGGGGTGGAGTTGATCCGTACGGTTAAAGGAGGCGCTGGTGAAACTGGAGGAGACTGGCGCAGATCCCTGGCTACGCTTGAGGCACATAGAAATATAACACATGCATGACCGGACTACCAGTAAATGTGCAGATTCCCAGTTGATGTGGTACAGTCGTAGTTGGGTGCGCGTGAACTCGCCCATGAGGTACTCCTACACAGCAGGGGTCAGTTGTATGCAAACACTTAAACCATTTGCAGCATTTACCTTGACGCTGAAATGAGATAGGATGATGATTCCCGTCTTTTCAGTGTGAGTCACTAGGCTCCCACATGCATCCAGCAAAGCCCCACTGTGCATTGGTCCGATGTCGGAATCCAGTGTTCGCGTTTCAAGATTGATTGACAACGCCTCCATGATTTCGGATAACTGCAGAGGCCGAATTGCCGCCACGAGCCAAACCAATGCTTGCTGTGTCAGCTTTCCTGCCGAAGTCCCCGTATCGATCGCTAGAAGAATTCTCTCATAGGTTTCATTGAGGCCCTTAGGTAGATTGTCCAGAGCTATGCGGACCTCCTTTCGCGTTACGCATCGATCAAGTGCGTCGATCGAACATTGAACCCAACGAAACCTTGGAATGGTAAACGGTTAATCTCCACATTCCAATATAGATCAGGAGTCCCTACATGCCGTCCGCCTTCTCACACAAGACCGAGTGGATCTCTGTTTTGAATCCAGAGTCAAGGTCTCTTAACCGATGGCGAGCGTCCAGTTCTCGGGAAACATGCAGCGCGATATCCGCCGACAACTCGTCTGCCATGTCATCCATTGACACGAATGGAACATCCGAGAGGTCCTTCACGATAATATGCAAGGGCCGGCTAGTCACGAAGAGTCGTACATGTCCTCTGATCACCGCAAGAGCCTGGATGAGCTTCCGAACGTCCTTGCATTCGTCAAGGGCATCCACGACAACTAGAGGTTTCTGACTCAACAACCTGGCCGCACGAGATGCAAATCCGGCAAGTTCCTTCGCATTGCTGAGTGTTCCACCACCCCATTCCTTCGCCTTGATCAGGTCATCAAATACGTTTCCAAGATCGACGGAACGACCACGAAGCTGACGAAGCAGCTGGGATAAGATTGAGCGCATTACTTCCGCAGAGCTGGTCGACCGCTCGTTTCGAAAATCACAATAGAAAAACACAAGGATTTCTCCCTCGCGCGAGGGCTTCTTGAAGGAATCGATGACGAACGACCTGTAAGCAGAGTCAGCACCGTTGAAATATATAAAATGTAAACATACGCCAATACGGATTTGCCTGCCCCAGCTATGATCACAACCAGGTCAGCAAAGGACGGTTAATAGAATTTGAAAGGGGGTCTCACGTTTGCCTCGCAACCACAAGGACCCATCATTCCACATTTTGTACTCGGTTGTGTCAAACAACCATTTGCATGTGTCTTCTTGGCGAAGCAACAATGTGACATCCTGTTTTTCAGCACAGTTCAGTCCGTCGAGCCACTTCAATATTTCATCGAGTTTCTTCTCTGGGGGAATGTCAGAATGGTCACGTGCAAGTGGAGGCCAATGAGCGGCATAGTTTCTACCTTCTTCCTTCCTTTGTTTGTCAGTCTTCATCTCGTTTCTTCCCTGTGTGACCACAGGTCCGCCCTGGTAGTTAACTGTCTCTGGCACAGTAGTGCTAAGCAACGATTAGAGAATGTTCATTCGTCGAGCCATAAGACACACTTAATGTCAGCCTCAATGGGAGCCGGTAAATCTTCGACGACGGCGTTAGATCCTCTTTGAGTGGCGTGCTCCGCATGGTGACCTTGATAGACACCCGGATCCAGTGGCACGGCACTACTGAACATCGATTAGAGAGTGGTCCTTCATAGTGTCATTGCTTACTTGATTCCCGTCTGAACGGGAACCGACTCAAGAAGATCAGATTCCGCTTGGACTCCGATGTGATCTCGAGATTGGGGTACATCCTGCTGCTTTTGAACAGCCCTCTCGTTATTCCTGAGTGGTATTGTTCATGGTGCATTGGCCATCTAGATGAAGAAGAGACTCACCAGATCTCAGTCGAGAACAAAAAATGAAAACTTCCTTTGCACGAATTGAAGAGATCGACAGCCTCCTTGATTTTATCCTGCGTGGCAGTTGAACCTCGTCCTCTTTGAAAGATGCGAGGCATCCATAAGGAAGTCTCTTGTGACTCAGGCTGGAGTGAACTCTCCATCCGGCTTAGTGTTTGTAGGCACTCTTGCGGTTCGTCCGTGTCGAGCCAATCTTGTATCCGGACGTCGACCGCAGGACCTTCTTCAGAAGGCGGTTTGTCAAGAATGGCTGCGAGACAGTCGCAAGCCACAGAAATTCTTCGCATGTCTTCTTCCAACTGAAAATGACAGCGCGGGACGCCATTGGTGTCCTGGCGATCAGCATAATCGTTGGCGACAGCGACGACTTGGTGTGAGGCAGATGCAATTTTTCGGAAAATCTTGCGGGAACGCTCCATGGATGTTCAGCAAAGGTTCGCAGAATACTGGGCGCCTCCCGTGGTGGTCCCGCAGCAAGGCGGGGCGGTGCGACACGTGCGTGCTGTAGATGCCAGTGCAAGCTACATTTACTAGTACAAGCTGCACACACGCCGGAGTTCAAGTTGTCAGAAGACTCGTCAGTGCAAGGGTACGCGTCCCTCAGGCGCGTGCCATTCCTCGCGCTCACATCCCGACTTGCGCGAACAGACAATCCTACGCCTCCACTATCGGCTCGCCCCTGAGAATCCATACCCCGCCGTAGTCATCGACACGGTCGATACCCTCAAATGGATCCACCACGACGGAAAGTCGGAGCTCAACGCCAACGTGAACAAGATAGCCGTCGGAGGCATGATGTGGTTCCGTGACAATTACACTCCCGACCCTACCACATGGGCAAGCTAGGGTACTGGTCGTGGCGAGGACCATCGGACGCAACGAAGGCGTTTGGAGATGCGTTCAAAGCTGCATGAGTCGATGACAAGTCCATCATAAGCACTATCTTTCATAAATGCGCACGAGAGAATGTATCTATGAAATGCGTGATATATCTACCGTCATCCGATCTTTGGCCAGACCGGATCCTTGACCAGCGTACGACAACGTCACGTAGGTACTCTTTGACAAGAACGACGGGTTGACGACGGTCGTACCGTCTACCACCTGGCGGGACCGTCAATGAACCCCACCGAATCACCGCATGCGAACGCAAATGCTGACCTTTGAGAAGTGCTTCAGGCGACTCGGGAGCACGAGCACGTCCGGTGCACATTCCTCTTCGCTCTCCACCAACCTGATCCCCTCCGAGTGCGTCACATCAAGGTTGACTTCGCGTGCAACGTCGAGTGGCGCTGGAAATATCGGGTAAAAGCTATTTGGCCGTCAGATGATGGTCTTTGACAGCGTATGGGCGGGTTTACCTTCGCTGCTGGAAGATATTGCGCGCGAGGTTGGCCATGCCGTCCGTCGCGGGCTCAGATGCCGGAATCAGCGGATCAATCTCGGGTGTCCGTCTAAAGAATTCCTCCTTGCGAAGATGAAACAACGTATCGACGCTCGTCACTGCGAACGAAATCCCATTGACAGAGAAGCGGCAAGGGTTCGGAAGCAGGCGGACGCGCTATGTAACGGGTCGTTAGAGAAGAGGTGCTGCTAGCGTAACAAGTCCAGCTCACAGGATCCTTGCTGAACTCGGGTTCGAGCTCGCACTGCGGAAAGACAGCGTGGTCGCTGATCACGTCATTGATGCTTGGAACCAACAGTACCGTGCTCCCCGGTGACTGGACCAAGAAATCCTGGAGTCTTTCGGTGAACTGCCGTTCAAACAATTGTTTAGGCGTCTCGTCCATATCCCCGTCCTTGACGCGCGAATGTGTTGCGTCGACAAAGGGACCAATCTGGTGCGCATGACATCCATCAGAGAGGTTCTAAAGGGGACGAGCCTCATCGTACCAGGAGTATGACGGCAGGCTTGCTTTCTTTCACTTTGTCAAGCAAGCTTGCCCAAGGCTGATAATTTAAATCCGAGTCCGGGCTGAACGGCCCGCACGCGATACACATGGAAAAGGCAGCGTTGGCATCGCTCGGAGGCGACGGGGGCATTTTGACTGGAGGCAGCTGGAATGTATACCAATTTGGTCGCGGGAAAACTTTCGGGATGGACGGGTAGCGTACCGACAATAGCTCTTCTACAAGGAAAAAGCCACCTCCACCATTGCGGCCACGTAGCGCCACGATTGCACCAGGAAATAAGCTCATCCCTCCAACGCCCTTGATTCCACCCCGCAGCTTGGTTTCCGGAGCGAGACGTATTGGGACGCGCACGCCGGACCCCATCATTCGCGAGGATTCCAGGACCAAAGACGAGTCGTTAAGTTTTGCCCCTGATGTTGATACTTCCGCGTCATGAACTATCCTCCCGACGATGGTTGTGATCTCCTGGAATGGGTGTAAATTTTACGCATAGTCGGGTGGGGAAAACAAACCTCTGTGGCAGCGTTTGGATCAGCAAACTCATCAATACGATAGTGTTTCTGAACGAGATCAGCAAATTCGTCTATGCGATCATCCAAAGCTAGTCCATAGCGCGATCAGTTCGCTCGTGAAAGACTTGGGGACACAAGTAGCCCCACCTTCACTCCTCCCCGTCACTTTCTCGTACATGTATCGATCTGAGCCACAATGTCATCAGCAGACGCGCGCACGACGTGATCCACGATAACCCTCACAAGCGCGACTCTTCCGAGACTGTTCGTCCGACTTGGGTCCTTGGAACACGACCTTGGTCGGTTCAGAAAACGTGGAGACCTCTGACTTGACGATGCCCGACCGCCGCGGCAGTGGACCAATCTTGAGACCCGCGTCGAGGCTCCTCGCCAATGGTCCTCTGCCTCGCCCTCTTCCAAAGGCAGGACCGCCTGTGCTCCGCAACGCCGATTCCTGTTTGGCGGCATTGAGTCTGCCCTGGTCCTGTTGCAGTCGTGCCTTGAGATCAGGGACAGATTGGTGGGTGAAGATGGCGAGGGTGTTTGTATTGGAATAGGACAGTGCCTGCCACTTGTATGAAAGGTTCTCCACGGAGAGATTGTACATTTTACACATGCCCATGCCTTGGTGATGTCACAAAAACGCGTGGCTGCGGGAGGTCTCAAACGCGCTTACATTCTTTGACGAGGGTATCGTCTGCGGCTACAGCCTCGCTAAAGTAGTCCGCGATGTCGCTGCGGTAGGCCTCGAGGTCGGACATGATCGATAGAGAGACGCGTCGGTGTGTGTGTATTTGCAGCAATTGCCACAGGCGCGACCGGACAAGCAAGCTCCGTGAATTGGGTGATATATTATATAGAATGGCTGCATGTACACGTTAACCCTACAGGTGATAATACAAATTCAAAATGGTAGGATAGTGTTACGATGACTGCGGTCACGCAGTCGAGACATCAGATCCAGACAAGGTAGGGCATGGGGTTTGGGCCACAGACAGATATGAGGTGACAGCGGGAATAGTGAACAGCAATACAAAAGTCTGAGCCTGAGCGAGGATGGACAGGCACGATGCTATGCCCCTTGGTCCTCTCCGTTGGCGAGTTCCTTGTCTTCTTTCGGATTCGACTCACTCTCTGATTGAGACAGCGAACTTTCTCGCATGATATTTAGACAGTTGGTTGGTGATATGGACAGGCCCCCCTGATGCGAGGTGGGAGGCGATGATGCATGAGGAATGCTGATGCGGTGGAGCATGAGTGGAGCGAGACAAAGGGTGCGAAGGATGCGTACTTTTCGGGATTGGGGATAGCAGTGCCAACGGTGTTTTGAGGTGCGACACCAGCTTTCGATAGCGCATAGTCACCCGAGTCAAAGTATTTGCGATCCTGATGACAGGATGTCCGCTCAACGGACGATTACGGGCGGTGCATGCCGCGGGGAGCAACAGACCTTTTGCATTTTGGTGAGGATGTTCTTGTGCGTGGGTAACTTGCCATACAGCCGGAAGAGCTTCTGCTCCTCGTCTGTCAGTTTCTAAATAAATGAAGGTGGTGTCAGATGGGAACGACGGCGCGTGTTGTGGATCGCTGTGACGATCTGCTCACGCTGAGGTCGACCTTGTTGCGCTTAAAGGGAAGCATGGCGATAAAGGGGGGACCACGGTGGAAGCCTTGAAGCTCGAGGAGGAGGGGACCCGGCTGCCTGTTTCTTTTCAGTGTCGACTGCAATCTAGAAATAGCGGAGCAACGGAGTTTCAATTCCCCCTCATGTCTCGGAACTCGGATGCAGTGCCCTCATGTTTGAAATCCACCCTATTACATCTACACTAGGGGCTCCTCGAAGACAGTCACGTCGGCTCCGTCCGGGTCGTCTAGGTCGATCAATATCGAATCTGAATCATCCCCCTCGTCACCCTCGTCCAAAGTCTCGAAGCCTGCCGCGTCGACTTGCCAGGTCCCCGTGCCCTGCATCAGCTGTTCATCGTTCTCTGAATAATGATGTGCATGTGACGGGTTTGCAAACTGCGCCAAGGTTCCGGGATCTTCTAATTGAGAAACCTTGTAACGCAATCCGCTAGCAGCCGGGTCTTCGCGAATATCCTGGTGGTGATAAAGAGTAAAAGGGGCTTGCGGGGAACGCGTGGTGATGCTTGTTAATGAGATGGGGCCACTGATAAGAGATTCGTCCGATTGGGCATGAAACTCGCGTTCGCACAGCTCATCTAAACGCCACATCCCACCCTCGGGCCAATCTTCTTGAGCGAATATATCCGTATCTTCTGCCAACGCAGCCGTAAGTGTGCAAGGTGATGTCGCGATTTCGGGCAGCTCGACCCACAAGTCTTCATCGATTCCCACGTCGGGTACACACTGTAGCAGGCTGTCGTCGTCGTCCTGTGGCAATGTCGTGAATTTGGGGGATGCTGCGGGCTATAAACTCCGTGTACGACACATGGCCTCGGTTAGATGACAATACGACCGACCTTGAAACGACGTTGGGGAACTCCTACCCGGAAGAGCTGCTCCAGACTTTCGCACAGAACCTGTTCGTCCGTGAGAACCGGCGTAGCAGGAAGGTCGTCCACTTCCTGCGTCAAAGTCTCAGAAGCAGCATCATCAGTGCAGGAGGACAGCGCGGCGGTGCAAGTCTGGAGGACAATTTTATGCTGCCTGCGGGCGGTCTACAACATCATCGGAATCAATAGTAAAACCGGGGTACTGATCACACCTTTAAGAGACGCTTGCATCTCGACAGGAACTCGTGGTTTTCCGACCGGGTCATTATCTCCACGATAGATTGGCCGATGGAGGGAAAGTATTGCATCTCTAGGTCAAGCCTCTGACAGAAAATTCAGTGAGCGAAACGTGGCGCATATACGGACCGACCTTGCACCAGGGTCCAAAGATAAGAGGATAACGGCTATGTGAATCGAGTGCGAATTGGTCCGAGCGCATCAAGTGGGAACGAACCTTGCGAGATGGTATATTAAGAACTGTTCGGTGAGACGATTGAGGAGCGCTTCGGCGGGGAGAAAAAGAGTTGGGGAAAATGGATTGGAATCTTCGACCAAGTGAGCGGAATCGGTAACGTCACTGCGCCCTGCGACGGTCCTCCAGATATAGGCTAGGTGCAATGAAACGAGATTGGCATGGGGACGTGACGCATAGGGTAACGGGCGCGAGGGCGTCAGCGTCACTAAGGCCACGAAATCAGATGCCAGCAAGGATGATAGGGAGATGTTGCCAACATTTGGAAAGGCCGTCTGCGTCGTCCACAAACGGACGCGATACGTTGTTGAGGCCAAGCCGATCCGCATTCTAGATGAAAAATGAGCGCACAGGGAAGTGGTGCTGCAAATTCGAAACATGCCGCCTTCAGCTGCATTTGGAGGTGGTACACAAGCCCCGAGCGCACGACGTCATGCGCGGGTATGTGGTGGCCGTCGAGCGAGCCGTCGAGCGAGATCGCGATGTCGGACAGCCAGAGCACGTCGAGGTCCTTTGGCAGGCGTCCTTTGACGCTGTGCACGGCGTCGGAGGGCGATCCGTGGACGAGGTTGTGGGTGATCTTGAGACGGACGGCGTGGTCCTGCGACGCGACGCGGATCGAGGACGGCGCGGAGAAGGAGGGCATACAGGGGGAAGAAACGATAAATATTTAAATAGTGTGATTACGAGATAGCCAAGTGAAAAGATAGGGTTTGTTATCTCGGAATCACAGCCTCGTCTGCCTACCATCGCATCCATCACCCGGCGATCCACCTCTGCTGTTCAACGGTCATGGTGCGTCCGCCCAACCGACCCACGTCCCCGCTAATCAACACGTTCACTAGCTTGACGAGCTCGACCAGAAAATACAGGATGTCCTCAAACGCATCGAAACAGAACGAAAGGTCCTCGATGCGTCCAGGCATCTCCGCCAAGCGACCTCAAATCCAGACGTCCTGAGACGCAACGATGCAAAGATTCGTGAGGCGGAGCGTTCCCTCTCTTACTTTGAAGACACCCTGCGCGAGCTGCAGGCTCGCAAGAAACTCCAGGCTGATCCTTCGCGATCCGGTGCCTCTCCTTTGTCTCCATCCTCCGCCAAGTCCAATCGTGGCGCCGATAGAGACCGCAACCTCCCCCAAATCCCCCCTTCCGACTCTTCCGGTCGTACCCCCGGGTCCCCTGACACCTCCCAGACACTCCTCGGGAGCGAGGAGGGCGTTCCTCAGAAGCAGTACTCAAACCTCGACCTCATCAAAGCCGATACCCCTCACACTACTGCCAAGATATCCAGGATGCTTCATCAGCTCGAGTTCAAGCTCCAGGTCGAGCTGCAGTACAAGAAGGGCATCGATAAGATGGCAAAGCTATATCAAGCGGACGGTGACAAGAAATCTCGCGCCGATGCCGAGAGCAAGCGCGTCGAGAGCGAGAAAAAGATCCAGCTCTTGCAGTCTGCTCTCAAGCGATACAAGAATCTACACATTCTTGACGATGTAGAAGAAGACGATCAACCATCTGGTGAGATTCGGTAATCATTTCCGCTACCTCAGGAATTCTCAATTGATGCCCCAGGCACCGGTGGCGAACGCAAAGAGAACATGCGCGCTAAGCCATTGTCCGGCAAGCTCTTTGTCACCCTCAAGGGTGCCCGAGAACTCGATCATGCTCCTATCGTATCGTCGGGCCGACTTCGCTCCTCCTCCAAGCAAATCATTGAAACCTATGTTTCCCTCAAGATCGAAGGTACTCAACGGGCTCGCTCCCACCCATCACGCACGGACCGTTGGAATGAAGATTTTGAGATCACTGTCGACAAAGCGAATGAAGTCGAGATCGCGGTATACGACAAGCAAATTTCCGAGCCACACCCCGTCCCCGTCGGTCTTCTTTGGATTCGGATCAGCGATCTCGTCGAAGCGCTGAGACGGCAAAAAGTATTGATGGACAGCGGTCAGGGCGGTTGGGTAACAGCTGGTGCTATGGATGGTGATTCCCCTGTGGGAAGATCACCTGGTCAACCTGGTGCCTTCGGAGACGTAAATGCGCCGTTGAGTCTAGCACCCGGAGCAACGGGTCAACCCGGCGGATCGATGGGCTTCACGACCCAAAACGAAGGGATTGATGCCTGGTTTGCGGTCGAACCTGCTGGTGCACTGGCTTTACACTTGAACTTTGGTTCGTATACTGTGTCGTTGCGCTGCATAACCTTGTTGATAGTGTCACAGTCAAGGAGAACGTGAGGAAGCGTCCTCTGGACGCTCCTGGGCTCGGAGGGCTCGGTCGTCAAGGCGCCCTCAGGAAGCGTAAAGGCGAAGTGCACGAAATGAACGGCCATAAATTCGTTCAACGTCAGTTTTATCAGATCATGCTCTGTGCTTTTTGCGGCGATTTCCTTCTCAACGCGCTGGGATATCAATGCGAAGATTGTCGATACACATGTCACAAGAAATGTTACGAGAAGGTTGTCACAAAATGCATTTCCAAATCAAATACCGGGGTATGTAGTCCCTTCTGCTGTTTTCTCTTTATCGATGTCCATCGATCTCGAATTATAGGATGGCGACGAAGAGAAGATCAACCATCGGATTCCTCACCGCTTTGAGCCTATCACCAATCTGGGCGCCAACTGGTGTTGCCATTGTGGTTATATCCTTCCTCTTGGTCGGAAGAATGCCCGCCGGTGCACCGAGTGTGAGATCACCTGTCATGCTAACTGTGCGCACCTCGTTCCCGACTTCTGTGGCATGTCCATGGAGACCGCCAATCAATTGCTGCGCGACTGGCGCGATATCAACCGAGCGCGCACGGGTAGAACTGCTGCTGCTGCTGCTAGACCGGTTACGCAGATCCATACCCCTCAGACACAGGCCCCGCCACTTCCGCCAGTCGATGTTCCCATCACTCAGGGCGTGGACCGGTTACACCTTACAGGAGCGGCAGATGTACCACCTTCAGCGGCAGAGCCCTACGGTCGTCGCACGCCTACTCAGGATGGTGTCGATCTTCGGTATCAGCCGCCTCCGTCGAGTGTTCCACCTCGGCTACCTCCTGGTGCAAGAGTCCCGGTTCCCCCCGCTTATCCGAACGAGCCGTTAATCCCTCCGGTAGTGCCAGTAGCTCCTCCGGCCCCAACTGGATATGAACAGGAAGACTACAACATCCCCCCGGCCCAGGTGAATTGTAACGATTAATGTGTAGTCCGGATGAAGCTGATTGTTGAACGGAAACAGCCTACGTACCCTCAGCAAAG
The DNA here is from genome assembly GCA_038092515.1 of Boletus subparvulus. Classification (NCBI taxonomy): domain Eukaryota; kingdom Fungi; phylum Basidiomycota; class Agaricomycetes; order Boletales; family Boletaceae; genus Boletus; species Boletus subparvulus. Next base: position 8,874 of record JBBPQL010000528.1, on the reverse strand, counting down.
TTTACTGCCTCAGGTTCCCCCGCCTCCACAATACGTGCCGCCACGGACTCAGCAAGTTGAGGTAGTTGCTACACCCCAGACATTGTCCCCTACTCAGCGTGCCCATGCCCGCAAGCGGAAAGTTGGTCTTGATGATTTCAATTTCCTAGCTGTTCTTGGAAAGGGGAATTTCGGCAAAGTCATGCTTGCGGAAGAAAAGAGAACCAATGCCCTGTATGCGATCAAAGTCTTGAAGAAGGAGTTTATCATCGACAATGATGAAGTGGAAAGGTGCGATACCTGCGCTGCAGTATAGCCGAAGATAGATGCTCATGGACGTGTAGCACTCGTTCGGAGAAGCGCGTGTTTCTGGCCGCCGCTCGTGAACGCCATCCCTTCTTACTTGGTCTTCACTCCTGTTTCCAGACAGAGACTCGGGTCTACTTTGTGATGGAGTATGTGAGCGGGGGAGACCTTATGTTACACATCCAGCGCAAACAGTTCTCTCTCCGCCAAGCAAAGTTCTATGCGTCCGAAGTTCTTCTGGCCTTGGAATACTTCCATGCCAATGGGATTATCTATCGGCAAGTTACCTCTGTGCTGTACTGTATTCAAATCGGGCTGAACCTTAACAGGGATCTGAAGCTGGACAACATTTTGTTGACGCTCGATGGTCACGTGAAGGTCGCGGATTATGGACTTTGCAAGGAGGATATGTGGTATGGTTCTACCACAAGCACCTTCTGTGGTACTCCAGAGTTCATGGCTCCCGAGGTTCGCCCAGCGACAGTTCCCTAGGCAGCCACAGAGTTGACATTCTACTTGATTAGATTCTTCTTGAACAACGCTATGGGCGCGCCGTCGACTGGTGGGCCTTTGGGGTACTGACGTACGAAATGCTGCTTGGACAGTCACCTTTCCGTGGCGACGATGAAGACGAAATATTTGATGCCATTTTAGAAGATGAGCCATTATACCCGATTACTATGCCGAGGGACGCTGTTTCGATCCTGCAAAAGGTAGTGTGCACGCGACTCTGACTCGTCTTCTTTGATGGTGAGGTGTCCACAGTTGTTGACAAGGGATCCGACCCGTCGGCTCGGTTCAACCAAGGCAGACGCTGAGGAGATCAAGAGGCATCCGTTCTTCAAAGACGTCAACTTTGATGACGTGTTCAACAAGCGCATTCCTCCACCCTATTTCCCGACCATTGTAAGCTCTCGCAGAATTTACAGATGTCGATGCTTAAGATTCCGTAGAACGGCAGTGCCGATACGAGTAACTTTGACGAAGAGTTCACTCGTGAACAACCGACCTTGACCCCGGTGCACGGTCAGTTGTCATCTCGCGATCAACAAGAGTTTGCCGGGTTCTCTTGGGTAAGTTGCATGGTTGATGGCACCATGGCGTATCTTGATGTTGTACATTCAGGTGGCCGCTTGGGCAGATGCATAACGGACTTTTTCTTTTAAACGACATTTTATTTTTTCTCTTGTTTTGCTGCAATTATACGTACACACGCTTTGTTCTTTCTACTACCTGTACTTGGATAGTCTCGCAAACGATGTCTTGAAGACGAACGATGTAACTCACCTTGTATCTCCATGATAGTCACTCATTGACGTCTTGAATTGGTGGAGACGATGTGGGCGCCCGTTCCGGGCACTGTTCTGGGATCGTCAGGCAGTTGACTTTGACCGCGCATCAATTCGTGAAAGCTTTGCCAGAGTGAAGCGATCGTCTCGTATTCTCTGGTCATCCCGAGCACTTCTTCCAGCTTGCGATTGAGGACGTTGCTCGAGGAGAGTAATTCCTCGAATCCCTGGGAGTCGGCGTTTTTTTTCTTTTCTTTCGATGATGACAAGGGTAGTCTTACTGCGGTTATCTCTGCGGAGAGGCGATCGCGCTCTCGCTCGAAGAAAGAGGGCTCTTTTTGTGACATGTTGCTACAACAGTATCAGTACTGTTATGGGGGTTTGAGTCGGGGCGGCGCTCGGATCCGGACCATCATGCTGTATAAGAATCTGCCTCGAGGCTCCCTCTTTTCGCTCCTCACCCTCTCCGAGCTCAGACATTAGAATGGCTCCCAGACCCATCGAACCCATCGACTTTCCAGCCCTGGGAGACCAGATCCTCGACCTCCTCCTCGCACTATGGACGTTCTTCTGCGATCTCTGCAGCCTCCTCTGGTCCTACGTCTCTGACGCCTTTTGGGCGGTGTGGACGTATCCTCCCTTTGAAACGTTCCGCAACGCGGTCGTGGCAACCTTGATTTGCGTGCAGGATTACGGTCCGTCCTTTTCCTCGACCCATCCATCTTGACGTGTTATGCCGAGACGCCGTACTCTCTTTCAGTGGTCGCCCATCCGATCACCACCATGGCAATCGTCTTCCTCTTCCTCGTCACCCCGAGGGTGCTCTACGAGCTCAGGGCGTTCCTCCTGAGCTGCTTTCTGCTCTGCCTGGTGATCCTCTTACTCCCCTTGATGCTCTTCATGCACTGCCTGGCATTCTTTCTGGACTGCTTGGGCTTTGGTGCACAAGGCGTGCTGCACGGTATGCCATGCGTTACCCTTTCGTGGCGTTTGCTGACGCGCGCCGTGGATTCAGACTCCTACGCTGCCAGTTATCCATCGACGCGCTACGGTGGGAACGTATTAATACCGAGGGGTTTGGCGTTTGCACAGTTCCAGTCGTACGGGGCGAGGGATGCGGGTGGATACCGCACCGTCGGGGGGACGGGGTCTCCGAATTGTTGATCTGGATCGTTGGGGTGTTCCGTTTTCCTGGCGGAGATAGTTTCAAGTGTATTGATATCTGATTCAATGTGTTATGAGCATATCACACCAAACCGGCAAATTGATTTCATTGACTTCGAAGCACTAGTAGGGTAGTAAGCAGAACCTGTACAACACGACAGCCCACACTTAACCCCATCCAAGTGAGTCATTCCTCGAACTTGGGGGATTCTGCGATTTTTTCTTTTCTTTTCTCTCTGCAGAGAGGCGATCGCGCTCTCGCTGGAAGAAAGAGGGCTCTTTTTGTGACATGGCAAGCCTCGTGGCGTGATGGAGGTCGGGGCCAACGCCCGACCGCTGATCACGACTATAAGCGCGTGCGCTCGGACCATCATGTTGTAAGCTAATCTACCTCAGGGCTTCCTTGCTTATCTCCTCACTCTCTCCATGGCTCCCAAACCCATCGATGACATCCTCGAGTTCCTCCTCCCACTTTGGACATTGGCCTCCGATCTCTGCACCCCCCCTTGGTCCTATGTCTCCAAAGCCTATCCTCCCCTTGAAACTTTTCGCATCGGGCTCGTGGCAACCTTGATTTGCGTGAAGGATTACGGTCCGTCCTCCCATCTCAACGTGTACGACTAGGCATCCTGAGACTTGGCACACCGAATCTGCGCCTCTCTTTCAGCGGTCGCCTATCCGTTCATCACCACGGTAGTCGTCGTCCTCGCGATCGTCGTTCCGAGGGTCGTTGTGCTCGCGTTCGTCGTCATCTGGAGAATAGTCACCCTTCTGTTTGTAGTCGTCCAGATGGTGCTTAACACGCTCTGGACGCTCCTTCCGACGATCGCCGTGCTCCCGTTCGTCGTCGTCTGGAGGATAGCCATCCTCCTGTTCGCCGTGCTCGCGCTCGTCGTCATCTGGAGGATAGTCGTCCTGGTGCTCAACGCGCTCTGGACGCCCCTACACAACTTGAGCTTTAGGCAACGAGGCGTGCAGCGCGGTATGTCATGTGTACCCATTCATGGATCGTTTGACGCTGCTGACGCGCGTCGTGGATCGGTTCAGGCTCCGGCTATCCATCGACGAGCAATGGTGGGAACGTACCGAGGGACCCGGCGTTTGCACAGTTCGGGGCGAAGGATGCTGGATACCGCGCCGTCGGTAGGACGGGGTCTCCGAATTGGTACTAGTGGTTGACCTCGATCGTTGGGGTGTTCCGTTTTCCTGGCGGCGATGGCTGGTCACGTCGTGTATTGATATCTGATTCAATTCCCGCTACGGGTCTTACAGGTTTTCAATTTTACGCCGTGCAGCCACAGGTTGTACCTTCGTTTAGTACGCCGGCTCGGAGGGGCTCTAGTCGTCCGTTGGTCAGCCGGTTGCAGCTAAGATGGCCTTGTTTACTTATGTGTTATGATGCCAAATCGGCAAACTCTTGATTTCATTGAAGGAGTGACGAGTGTAGTAAGAAGAACCTAGCTCAACCACGACAGCCCGCACTTGACCCCATCTAAGGTGAGTCATTCCTCGAACTCGGGGGATTCTGGTATTTCTTTTCTTTTTTCTCTCTGATGTGACTGAGTGACACTGCTGTTATCTCTGCAGAGGCGATCGCGCTCTCGCCGGAAGAAAGGGGGCTCTTTTTGTGACATGGCAAACCTCGTGGCAGTATTGCGGCTTGCCGTGATGGAGGTCGTGGCCTGGACCTTCATATTGTAAGCTAACTTCAGTGCTTCCTTTCTTCCCTCCTCACTCTCTCCATGGCTCCCAAACCCATCGAAGACATCCTCGAGCTCCTCCTCGCACCGTGGACGTTCGTCTCTGATGTCTGCAACCTCCTCAGGTCCTACGTTTCCACCTTGATTAACTTTAAGGATCACGGTCTGTCCTCCCATCTCAACGTATACGGCTAGGCATGCTGAGACTTGCCACACCAAGTCTACCGCTCTTTCTCAGCAGTCGCCCATCCGTTCTCCATCATGGCTCCAGAACACATGGAAGACATCCTCAAGCTTCTCCTCGCACCGTGGACGTTCGTCTCGGATCTCTGCATCCTCCTTTGGTCCTACGCCTTTATTCAGTTGAAGGATTACGGTCCGTCCTCCCATCTTAACGTGTACGACTTTGCATGCTGAGACTTTCAACCAAGTCCGCGGCTCTTTCTCAGCGGTCGCCCACCCGTTCTCCCCTCCCAAACCCATGGAAGACACCCTCAAGCCTCCCCCCGCACCGCGGACATTTGTCTCCGATCGCTCGATCCCCCACTGGTCCTACGTCTCCGCCTTGGTTTACTTAGCGATCATAATTACGGCGATCGTCGTCATTTTCGCGATCCCCTTCGTCCCGATTATCTACATCCTGTTGATCCCCTTCGTCCCAACGATCAGCGTCCTCGCGATCCCTTTCGTCTTCGTCGTCGTTGCGATGGTCGTCATTCGGTGGTTTGCCGCGTTCGTGTTCGTCGTGCTTGCGATCCCCTTCGTCGCGACGATCGGCATCCTCGCGATTCCCTTCGTCTCGACGATCGTCGTCGTTGCGATGACCGTCATCCGATGGTTCGCCGCGTTCGTGTTCGTCGCGCTCGCGATTCCCTTCGTCCCGACGATCGGCATCCTTGCAATCCCCTTCGCCGTCTCGACGATTATCGTCGTTGCGATGGTCGTCATCCGGTGGTTCGCCGCGTTCGTGTTCGTCGTGCTCGCGATCCCCTTCGTCCCGACGATCGGCATCCTCGCGATCCCCTTCGCTCCGACGATCGTCGTCGTTGCGATGGCCGTCATCCAATGGCCCGTCGCGTCCGTGTCCGTCGTGCGCGTGTTCGTCGTGCCCGCGTTCGTCATCATCTGGAGGATGTTCGTCGTCTTCCGGATGGTGCTCAACGCGGCCAACGCGCTTTGGACGCTCCTCCTACACTGCTTGGACTTTAGGCAACGAGACGTGCAGCGCGGTATGCCATGTGTACCCATTCATGGATCATTTGACGTTGCTGACGCGCCGTTGTGGACCGGTCCAGGCTCCTACGCTGCCAACTATCAATCGATTAGGTATGGTGGGAACGTACCGAGCGGCTCGACGTTTTCACAGTTCCAGTCGTCCGAGATGAAGGGTGGAGGTGGAGACCGTGCCATTGGTGGGACGGGGTCTCCGAGTTGGCACTAGTGGTTGATCTCGATCGTTGGGGTGTTCCGTTTTCCTGGCGCGCTTTCGGGGTGTCACAGAAACTGGTCATCGAGTATTGATATCTGATTCAATGTATTACGAGCATATCACGCCAAACCGGCAAACTCTTGATTTCATTGACTTGGAAGCACTAGGGTAGTAAGCAGAACCATGTAACACGACAGTGCAGAGCAGATCGTCCATCTACAAAAATTCTCTTCCAGTTTGCGATTGAAGGTAATTCCTCGAACCCCTGGGGGGGACTTTGTCGGCGTTTTTTCTTTCTTTTGGTGATGAGTGACAAGGGTGTCTTATTGCGGTTATCTCTGCCGAGAGGCGATCGCATGTTCCTCAAGCTCCGCTTTACTTAAGACATTGTACGCTTTCACCGATGCGATTGGCTCCCACATGGCAAGCCTCGTGGCAGTATTGCGGCTTGCTGTGATGGAGGTCGTGGCCTGGACCTTCGTGCTGTAAGCTAATCTACCTCAGCGCTTCCTTTCTTCGCTCCTCACTCTCTCCATGGCTCCCAAACCCATCCAAGACATTCTCGGGTTCCTCCACGCACCATGGACGTCTGACTCCGATCGCTCGTTCCTCCCCTCGTCTGATGCCTCTGCCTTGACTCAGGTTAAGGATTACGGTCCGTCCTCCCATTTCAACGTGTACGACTAGGCATGCTGAGACTTGCCACACCAAGCCGGTAGCTCTCTTTCAGTGGTCGCCCGTCCCGTCCTCGAGTTGCTCCACGCACCGTGGACGTCTGACTCCGATCGCTCGTTCCTCCCCTCGTCTGATGCCTCTGCCTTGACTCAAGTTAAGGATTACGGTCCGTCCTCCCATTTCAACGTGTACGACTAGGCATGCTGAGACTTGCCACACCAAGTCAGCAACTCTCTTTCAGCAGTCACTCATCCGTTCTCCGCCATGGCTCCAAAACCCGTGCAAGACGTCCTCGAGTTGCTCCACGCACCGTGGACGTCTGACTCCGATCGCTCGTTCCTCCCCTCGTCCGATGCCTCTGCCTTGACTCAAGTTAAGGATCACGGTCCGTCCTTCCATTTCAACGTGTACGACCAGGCATGCTGAGACTTGCCACACCAAGTCAGCAACTCTCTTTCAGCAGTCACACATCCGTTCTCCGTCATGGCTCCAAAACCCGTGCGAGACGTCCTCGAGTTGCTCCACGCACCATGGACGTCTGACTCCGATCGCTCGTTCCTCCCCTCGTCTGATGCCTCTACCTTGACTCAGGTTAAGGATCACGGTCCGTCCTCCCATTTCAACGTGTACGACTAGGCATGCTGAGACTTGCCACACCAAGTCAGCAACTCTCTTTCAGCAGTCACTCATCCGTTCTCCGTCATGGCTCCAAAATCCGTGCGAGACGTCCTCGAGTTCCTCCACGCACCGTGGACGTCTGACTCCGATCGCTCGTTCCTCCCATCGTCCGATGCCTCTGCCTTGACTCAAGTTAAGGATTACGGTCCGTCCTCCCATTTCAACGTGTACGACTAGGCATGCTGAGACTTGCCACACCAAGTCGGCAACTCTCTTTCAGCGGTCACTCGTCCGTTCTCCGTCATGGTTCCAAAATCCATGCGAGACGTCCTCGAGTTCCCCCACGCACCGCGGACGTTTGACTCCAATCGCTCGTTCCTCCCTTCGTCCTATGCTTCCGCCTTGACTCGCTTTAAGGATTACGGTCCGTCCTCCCATTTCAACGTGTACGACTAGGCATGCTGAGACTCACCACACCAAGTCAGCGACTCTTTCTCAGCGGTCGCCCATCCGTTCTCCATCATGGCTCTTAAATACATCAAATATATCCTGTTCATCTCCGATCGCTGCATCCTCCTCTGGTCCTACGTCTCCATCTTGATTTCCTTAGTGACCATCATCACGCCGATCGTCGTCCTCGCGATCCCCTTCGTCCCAGCGGTCGGTATCCTCGCGATCTCCTCCATCCCGACGATCGGTATTCCCGCGATCCCCTTCGTCCCGACGATCGTTGCCGTTGCGATGGCCGTCATCCGGTGGTCCGTCTCCGTCGTGCGCGTGTTCACCATCATCCAAAAGATGTTCGTGGTCCGGATGGTGCCCCATGAGCTCTGGATGCTCTTCCTACACTGCTTGGGCTTTAGGCGACGAGGCGTGCAGCGCGGTATGCCACATGTACCCATTCATGGATCGTTTGACGTTGCTGACGCACGATGTGTTCAGGGTCCCTCGCTGCCATTTATCAATCGACGGTGTATGGTGGGAACGTGCTGAAGGGCTCGATGTTTGCATTCTTCCAGTCGTCCGGGATGAGGGGTTGAGGTGGATACCGCGCCGTCGGTGGGACGGGGTCTCCGAGCTGACACTAGTGGTTGATCTTGATCGTTGGGCGAGTATTGATATCTGATTCAATGTGTTATAAGCATATCACACCAAACCGGCAAACTTGATGGAGGTTCATGCATCGTCACCCGGTTAGGACCTAGCAACGGTAGCACCGTCATGGAACGTCATGCGCAGGGGCCGAGAAGGGCTGCTGGTCGGAGTGGGAACCTCGACCGAAAATAGTAGTATACACTCGTCTACAAAACGTACATTCTGTACTCTGGAACCCTAACCCTACGTACACACATGACTTCTATTGCACCGAGCAGATGTCATCCACAAAAATTCTCTTCCGGTTTGCAAAAGTTGAATGAGTAATTCCTCAGACCCCTGGGGGGGATTTTGTCGGCATTTATTTTTTCTCTTGATGATGAGTGACAAGTTACAGTAAGAGGCGATCGCACTTGCTCAAAGAAAGGGACTCATTTTGTGACACTACTGACTATAAGCGCGTGCACTCGAATCTACCTCAGCGCTTCCCTTCTTCCCTCATCACTTTCTTCATGGCTCCCAAAGACGACGGCTCGAAGGATCACGGGCTCTCTTTCAGCGCCGTCATCCGGAGGTTAGTCGTCCCTGCGTTCGCCGTCGTCCGGAGTATTGTCGTCCT
>JBBPQL010000527.1:0-23035 GCA_038092515.1 Boletus subparvulus | reverse complement strand
ACATTTACATGACCAGGCAAGTTCATTAGCTAGCAATGGAAGTGCTTACACTTTCATTTCAAAATTGGATTTAATTGAAACATCTAACATGTCATAGCATGCTAAGTACAAACCAGTGATGTATCGCCACCATCGCGTGCTGGAGTTGATCCTGGGTCGGCGGCTGCGTATGAAGCGCAGTTGCAACACCCTCCGGCACGAAGGACCCATTCACCTTGACTTCGCCCGTTATACTAACCATTGTGTTTGCTCCAATAGGCTGGGGTCAGGCTGCAAACCGATGGACGCTTGCTCGTCCATATGGGGCAACTGACTCTGTCGCCATATTCTGCTGCTCTTGTTCTGCATTCCTCTTCGCAATTAGTTGAACCTTCCCTTCCTGAGTAACATTTGTGTATTTTGAGGGGTTAGAATGCCTTCGAGATGGAATCCTCAGTCACACCAAGTAATGAGTATGATGAAAAGAAATAACTTGTGGGACCCGCTCGGGTCTACCCAAATGCCCGGTTTGAGTCCTCTGTGCGCACTGAATCCGAGTAAGATCAATAAAACTCAATAATCTTGTAAGGAGAGCAACATGAAGTAACGAACTTTTCGGAACCTCGGGAGCTTCCCGATTGCTTTGATTGCTCACCACGCTCAACAAATCTTTGGAATCTGATCATCGAGAATGGTCATTCATCTGCCAGCTCAAAATAATAATACCAAGGACAAACCAACTGACCTTCCGTCAGAGTGTTGAGCACTATCCTCCTCCTCCTCGGACTGGGGAGAGCAATCATCAGACGCAGAATCATCCAAGTCGCTAGCTGGTGTCGCTGGTTCTCTGATCGATCTGGCTCAGACGACTGGAATAGATCGGTCCGAAGCGTGAACACGAACTTACTCGCGACGTTTGTGTGAATTGGAATGAAATTCTCCAACAGCCGCCAAACTTGAAGTCAGGATGTTCAACAGGTGATCAAAATACTATGTAGTGAATTGTGCCAGAATCTGGAGGGCACCCACTGGCAAGGATGTCTTTTATGAGTCTAGGATACGCCCCCGTACTCACCTTCTTGATCCCTTGATTAAGCGGCTACGTTGGTAGCAGAATGGAAATGGGGTGGGTATATGTTCACTTAATAACGCTGAAGAAAACAATGATATCTCGATGATGAACTTACCCTACCGAGTCCCTGTCTTGTCTGTAAACCGAGTGGCCCTGTGACTTGGGAAAAAGGGGAAGTGCGGCTCACCAACGACAAGTTTTGATAGACGCATGCGGGCTATTCTGATGGTCGCGGACGGAGCTGATCATACATGGCATAACCTGTCATGTTTTTTCTTCTCTTCAGCTGCTCCGATCAGGACGACATCAAAGGAAGCAGGTCTGCCATCCCACAACTTGAACGAGGGGTTTGGTGAAAGCTCATTCTCCCGAATAAGCGAGGGATTTATGTCGACGATAAGCCTGTCGCGGGTTTCGTTACCAGGGTCCGAGCCCCTAAGCGCCATAGTAGCACCGTCCCTGAACACGAATGATGTGCTTCTGCCAAGATCAAACTCAATTCCCTGGTGGACGGCGTGACGCCCGGGACGAATGCTATACGTGACGGGCCCACTGGCAGTGGCTGGCAGCGAGAACCAACAAGTATTGCAACATAATGAGATAGTAGACAGATACCAGTAGCATTAGTCGTGACAAACACTGAGAATAGCACAGTGAGATGTAACCAGACGCGCTTGACATGTACAAAAAAAAAGTGTGAAGATTCACGTCGAGACATTATGAGTGACATAGTGAAGTAAAACAGCAGAGAGAAAAAAGAAAAGAGAAATCAAGATCACGGTACACACGAGATTCGAAAAATCATCACCTCCCTCAAAACTTGTTCAGATCCACCGGCGGCGCAGTAACCGCCACTTTCCCACTCTCATCCATGCTTGCACCTGCGGTGGTCGCCAATACACCCGACGCCTCGTTCGTCTCGACCTCTTCTTTCCCCAATCCCAGCGTGTCCTCCGGAATCCAAACTATACGCTGAGGACGAGCGAGCGCAGGGTGTGCAAACCCATAATCCACCGTCCCGTCTGTGTGTCGCGAAAAGTGACGATCGTCAAAGTATGCATCCGATTTGGAATCGGGCGAAGAGTCGGAAGTGCGCGTGCGCTGGATGAGTGATTGGGTTTGGACAGCGTCGGAGGTGGACGCGTCAAAGGTGGAGTCGACAGTGTCGCGTCGCTTATCGTCTGACTTGCGCCCGTTGTCAACTTCTGGTGAACCCTCAGACTTGTGGGCCTTGTCAGTGATACTGAGGGGAAGTGCGCTGATGAGTGGACCATAAGAGGCGTTGATCACAAGATGGAATCCGATCTGCCAGATCACTGCATCAGCTTTTACTTTTGGAAATCAAAAGAGTTGACTCACAGTCACAAAGATCAATATCAACATCAATACGCCCTCTGGAACGGCGCCCGCATTGTTGTTCTCATCCCGGAAGAGGAAGAATAGTGCACAGAGACAGAGCTGCTGGACATACATGCCCACAAATACGTGCTGAATGGCTTTGGGATAGAACAAACCTCCAGTGTCCGCAGTTGGTGGTTGTGTGAATTGGTACAAGAAAAGGTATTTGTAGAGTTGGTAGAACAGGAAGAAGGCGAGGACAGCAAGCCCGCTGATGATAGGAGCAATGAGGGAGTAGGCGAGAGCTATACAAGTCGTCAGCATCGGGATTCCGCTAAGTGTTTGCAAACTGACTGATAACAGTGAGAAGTGTGATAGCAGGGAATAAAGTGCCCCACGCAACGCTTTGAGGAGCAAACTTGATGTTGTAGATGGAGCGAGGAGTGTTTCCGAGAATGAACAGCTTCACATAATACACAATCAACCCAACGATCGCAAGGAAACCGCCTGCAGTTCCGGAAAGTCCTTGCAAAATGATGTACCTATTCAGCATTGGTAAGCACTCACTAATAAACAAGAATAGAAAAAACCATACGTCAGGAAGAAAGTTGACGCTTGGGGAAGGTAAGTTGATAGCAAAGTCGCGATGGAGCTGGGATTCTGTAGAAGGCTTGGGAGGGCAGCGACAATTCCAGAACTCAGGGTGACGATAAGGAATGAGTGCTATAGATCCGTGGGATGAACAAGATACGTTCTTCAATAGTGAAGAACACTTACGATCACTTGGAAGATGAAGTAACGCGTCATCAAGCTAAGTTCCAATCCTGTACGGGTAGGGATACCCTCAAAGCGAGCGAACAACCTCAAAATGATAGGAAGGAGCATCATGAGAACCGCGAGCAAAACCGGCGGTAGGATACCCTGAATGATACCAAGGACCACCGGCGGGATCGTGCAGAGCCACGCGAGCCAACTCTCGCGAACACAGAGTCCCTCGATGTTAGATATGATACCAACAAACGCCACAGGGATCGCCCAGAAAATGATCAGAGCGGCGGTCGCTGCATAGCTAATCACCATCCGAATACGTTTCTCATACGGGTTCATGCCGAGATTACCCCAGAGAACATCTTCTGGTGAGACCTCGAGGTACCGATCAGCCATGTGGTATGGGGCGTGGTGTGCGAGTGAGCCATACGCGATGTGTGCCGCGATCTGTTCGTTGAAGGTGATGAAAGCGGAGCTGAGAGGTGGGTACGCCCGTTCAGAGCTGTCCTTTCCGTTCGACTTCCCTTCGTTGTCCACATCATCAGAAAAGGGAAGAGAAGATTCTTGAGAAATGGTCCTGCGAGCTTGACGAAGGAGAGCAGTGGTCGCGGCAATCTCGCCCCGGCACCAGTCGATCGTATCGACTTCCTGACCAATGAAAGGGAGGGAGAAAGGCAAGAAGCCCGCGGGAAGACGATGAGTGGGACGCTTAGCACGTGGAACGAGTTTCTCGGCGAGTGAGAGGTTACGTTCGACTTGATCGGCGGACTCCGAGGGGTATGTAGCATTGTCACCTTGCTTTTTAAGTGCCTTGGCACGAAGCTTGGCTGCAGTAAAAAGTAATGTCTTCTCGGCAGACTCCAATTTCCCAGATGCAGCGAGACGGCGATCATACACAGTAGGCAGCTCCTTCAAATCACTGCAGGAAACGGATATAAGCGGCGATTAAGGGGTTTGAGGATGACATACCGATTGACCCATACTTTTTTCACGCCACCTGGTAAACGCGAATATAACTCCGTCAAAGCCTTTTCAGAAAGGTACTTGGAAGGAATGCCAGAAACCAAGATAGTGTTGGCTTGAGTAGAGCGAGAGTGCACGGGGTCGATGAGGTGGAGCTGCCGGACATTGATGAAATGGGACATTTCGTACTTTATGTTCCAGAATATCCAAACTACGAATGACCCACGAGTCGCGTCAAGAACTGAATCCGCGCCGGAAACGCATATAGAGTACTCACAGGTGGACAACCAAGCCAGGATGATAAATGCAGCAAATCTTTCCTTGTGGTCGGGTGAAATGTTTCCGAAAGTGAAGCTATTAAGTCCAGTGTTTCCGGGGACGTTATTGTTGACTGAAGTGACAGGTAAAAGTACAGCCCAAGAAATGATCCAGATGGGGACGAGCACACGGATCATCACACGGAGGAATCGGACGAAGAAATAGGCGTCTGGGCCATTGACACGTTGAATGTCTTTGTAGTTTGCCTTGTAGAGTGCGATCGGCCACGTGAGCAGTCCGGTCTTGAATGGCTTGACACGTTCACTGTGAAATGAACCAAGGGTCAGAGGGGGCGTGGAGTCTGCATGAAATGGCGCACTCGTCGACTGGGGTGACTGTACGGGGCTCATAGACGGCTTTGAAGTAGGGACGGAGAAGGGTGAATGCGGCGAGTTCGATACCAAATACAATGGCGTTGAAAGTAAGGGCAGTCTCAAACGTCGTCGTCGACGCCGAGCTGGCGCTCGAGATGTCGGACCTAGGACAAGAGTAAGCAATGAATGCGTAGAATCGACACTACTAGGGCGTACATGGTGGAGAGACGTCAAAAGAGTGAAATGGAAAGGAGAAGACTTTGTATTATATCGGGGTGGCTTTACTCGCTTCGATCGGTCGCTTATGCATTATTACTCCTTTTCTGGAAACCAACGCCACCTTTCCTGGCCTCGCTCCACCAGCCCCATTGAAATATAGTCACATCATGCCAGTACCCCACTCTCCATACAGCCCCTGATCAGTGAATCATGTCATGCAAACTTGAATTTCCTGCAAGACACCCAACCTGGAGGTTCGATGAAAACTATCTGTGTCATGTTGATTTCTTCAGGCCTGTCAGAATTGGAATGCAGGTTGCTTCTAGCTCAGGGTAAGTCGAACGCGTGATCAATGTGTACATCCCAGCGGCCCTGAGCGCTGACTTCCACTCCCATCCCCCTCGCGCTCTGAATCCCCTAACAATATAACCTAGTACCATTTACACCAGCGTTCAGCATCTGACATGCCAGAAAGTCCTCTCCGCCCTCGCGAGCTCCGCTTTTCAGTCTGTATCTCGAGCTCGTGATATGGTCGTTACGTTTTCAACTCACACACTTGTCACGACCTGATCGATTGATCTGTGACAATGCTGTGACATGTTCGGTGCATCTGTACGTCATCGACTCGACCCGGCGCCACCGATAACAAGGCTGGCGCATTTCCAGTCATCAAGCCAGAGGTTGTTTCCCCTCCGATCCATGTCTACAAGTATCATCCAGCAAGGCAAATGTTGCGATCCTCCCAGCTTGCTTCCGCGCTTCCCGCCGTCTCCGCTTCGTCGAGTGGCATCTTACCAAATGTAGAACTACTCTTACAACTGGTGCCGACGTCGTGGTCTTAATTAGACCCTTCTGGGGGCACGCACATTTCCTCCCTCCCGAACCGCGTGTGTGCGAACCCGGTTTATTCTCTCTCTCTTGCCATTACTGGTGGACAGGAGTACGTGTGACCCTCACGGTGGTCGATAGGAGATCGAGGCTCACACACGCCTACTTTGTACTAGTAACGGTGTGTGCTCGACACCATACGTGGATATTAGGAGCATGGCTCTCCGAGGCGCTCGCCGTTCCGCTGCTGATGGAAACAAAGGTTTAGTATGCAAAACCTTGTACCTGGTCCTCACTCGACAGACTCGTGCACTCACGCCCTGCATTCTAACAACGTTCGTCGCATGCTCTGTACTAGTACGTCTGTTCGATAAATTGTTCGTGGGAGTGGCTTCCCGTACATATATCCAGCAGGCACATGGCTTGACATGAGCATCGACACACCCGCCGTAAAAGGTCGCGCCATCAATAGGGTGAGACTTTTTAACTTCAGGTTCGTCAATTTTTTCGGTGAATATCATATCGGTAGTGTAGGGTTTGGAAACCGAGCGCGTTACAGATGCCAGATCGGCTCAGATCGGCTCTCACCTTTCTATATTTACCTCCGTTTGCGTACGTCTGCTAAGTATAACCCTCCCGATCATCGCTATCCAGCGGTACTCCGCTGGACCTTTAATGGACATGACATGCATCGTGAATGTAGTAAATGGTCGTGTGGTGGATGAGTTCTGAACTTCTCGGGATCAATGTTATCTGCATGGACGAGTACTTAGTTTCGGTGTCCCTCATAAGCTATGAAGACATGTGTGGTATAGATACCCACGCACTCACAAGGGGACCAATACCTCTGCACTCGATAATATTTATGTATCACAGAGTAACAAATGACAGTTCTTGTATAGTGCTCATGGTATCTATGTCGAGTATGCAGAATTGTACGAGTAACTAATGGGATATGAAGCATAATCCTCGAGTAGAGAGGGGAGGTAGCAAGATAGGTTACACAAGATAGTAGCACGTCTAAACTGCAAACGTCCGCAGACAGGGATGACCAAAGCATTTTTTCCAGATGTCTTTCGTGGTGAGTCCGGGATGGAAAGAAACCGACCTCGTGGCACAGCGCAAGGGTAGCGGGGCGTCTAATACTGTACCGCCCTACTTTCCCGCACACGTCTTGTACAAGACAAGTCCGCACAGCGCGACAGAGTAGCCTAGTATCCATCATTCGACGAGTGAAGGTGAGAATCGATAGTGAAATCGTGCTTACCAAAGATTTGCAGCGGGGTGATAGGTGTACCGAACAGTAGCACAGAACCAGCGATTAGTAGAATATCCTTTTCAAAAATGCGGTTTCAGAACCTCCGTCATTCGAACGTACGGCATCAGAACCGACCTTGAATACTCCAGCGAGTGTCAATACCACGCCATTGCCGGCGCTCACCAAGAAGACCGCAGCAACATTGAGCAAAAACGCTGCCAAGGCATTGGAGAGAAGGATCCCCCAGCTTATATTGCCAGCGGCGATCTCATAGAATGGTTCGAGACCCTCCGTGAAAGGAAGGACGAGGAGATTGATGACGGCGCAGACCGGTGCATAATAATGCAGAGAAACAAGGGGGTCCATCTTGAGCCCATGGAGAAGAATCTCGATCATGACCAGACGGGATGCCTCGAACTAAAGTCGCTCTGGGTTAATCACAGCCACTAGAAGATTGGAGCAACGACACGTACGCCCACGGCAGCGGCTTGAATCAAGAATCCAGTGAGGTCAAAGTGAAGCTCGCCGTGCGAGGCGAGGGCAACACCTGATGAGATCATGCATACGATCAAAGCTAGCTTCCGATTTGGTTCCTTTGTTCGGCTAAGCCACGAGATGAGCAGGATTGCGACCGGCGTGAAAGCCTATATGATTTGAAAGTCAGCGACGTCGAATGCAATGGGTAGTGGAACATGTTTGTGGAGCGGGGCATACCTTGAGCATCTGGATGTATGATATGCTGAGATAAAGATAGGCGGTGTTGCTGAGGATGAGGCTGCCGCTGAAGAGTACGCCTATGGGGAGGATGGAGCGCATGAACATCGATCGAGACACAGGGACGTCTTTAACGCCGTCAAGCAGATTAGTCGTCCGCTGAAGCACTCTTGTGCCAATAGCCTACCCGTAGACTTGTCAGATGAGTCGACAACAAGGCAAGGAGAGACGACTGACGGCAAAAGTGAGATGCCAGGTGACAAGAAAGACGGGATAGTGGAATCCGTAGGTATTATACACGCGATTGTTGTAGAGAATGACAATTGAGCTGAGGACTATCCATACAGGGATGATAGCTGCAGCAGGGATTTTTGGGCGCTGCGGTTTGGACGGGGTAGTGACGGGCGTTGGGAGTGACGAAGAGGACTGGTCGGGTTGGGTATCGAAGGCAGCGGACTCTTGGTCGTGTTCTTGTACTTGGAGCTCGGCAAGCTCGAGCTTCTCAACGGGGACGGGGTCTTGTGGGTGGCGGCCCTTCTCATCTTGTGCCATGTCAACGAGTGGTTAAAGGCTGCGGTATGATATGTTAGATATTGTCGAGAGGGGAGGCGAAAAGAACTCACAGTGGATGCAGAAAGCAACGGGGATGCGCTCAGAACGTTCCTGTCAAACAAGTGGGCGGCGCGCTGACGCCATATGGTCCAGACCAATCGTGTCAAAATTCCAGAAAAGGAAATTGGATCAATTCAATGGGCTTTTGTTGTGCCCCGTTTCAAATCATGCCTTGTCTACGAGCACCACTACATTTATTGTTTCAGGGACTAGGATCGGTCATGAAAAATGCATACAAATACCCCTTGTTGAGAGTCCTGCGACTACTATCTAATCGTGGGATGAATCTGGAGCCATAACGCCACTTTCCGCAGGCCGCCCGTCTGCAACGTTATGCTGCTGACTTTTCTTTGAGGTCTGATTGAAGGACAGCCAACAAAAACGGAAATTCGACCATCGATCCTGTGCTATTCCTGGTGGGAAGGGAAATTTACGGTTTTTCGTCGTCTCGAGTGTGCTGATGCGGCGGCGGGGGCAGTAATGCGGTGGCAGACGGGATCACGACGGCTTGATGCTTGATATAATTCGAGGCAAGTTTACACCCCTGCCCGAACCCGTAGCTTGCAACCATGTATTGATTCCCACCTCACGTTTAAACGGTCAGCACGCCACTTCAAACATTCTAGGAAAGTACCAAGGTGTATAAACATCGAGTTGCGATAGATCTACACATGAGCGGCGGAATACGCTCTGTTCTGACTCGAAACACCAGCGCTTTGGGAGAAGAGCCCGTGGCTCTGTGGCACAGCAATCTAATCGCGGATAGTTGAGTCTAGGCCAGTAACGCTGTTTTCCGGCCGGTCTATGTCCTAGATATTATCCAAGATCACGGAGAGCTTGATATAATTTGAGCCAAGCCCACGCCCCTCACCAGCAGCTTTTTATTAAAAAAATCCATTTATGGGTACCTTGCCCTACGTAGGAACCTGCAGCTTACGTCCTTGGTGTCGGGCTCCCCCTCCATCCATTCAGAAACATTCTAGGTAAGTTTCAAGATTAGTACAACGTAGAGTTGCTCTAGATTTACAGGTACGAACGTGGCACTGCAGATCCGAGTATATTGGGCATATGCGGATAAGTAACGCATAAGAACGCGAGCAGAATCCTCTGCCTTATCAACCTGTCAGCTTATCTTTCCAATATCTCCGCCCAAGGGCATTCATCTTTTGCCTCATCTATCGCACTTTAATCATGTCCGACAAATCGGCATCGGAGCTCGCCCAGAAGCACCCTGATCAGTTCCTATCAGAACATGTCTTCCCGGGACTCCTCATAGACGAGTTCAAATTCGGCCGAGGAACAAGTGGAAACCTTGGCACGAACATGATCTCGCAATACGTCGTTGTGCCCGCGCACACCCTTCCTGGTGGGTTAAAGCCCACGTCAGGAGGGAACGAGTTGGCCATCCACCTCAACGCTGTCGTCAAAGCTTCCGCCTTGCAGAATAATGTCATCACCATTCATGTGCAGCTCTTCCACATCACAGCGCGCTCCCTTGCGACCCAGAAGAAGATCGATGCACATGGCCCATCCATCATCACAGCCGATAACAGTATCCACATGAATATCAACACGGGGTGGGGGCGGGCTGATAATCTGAAGGCTTTGGCTGAGGAGGTCGGGATCGCTGACGATCAGACGCTTCACTTTGAGGTAAAATCGAAGCAGGGCTACAATAACGCATATATGCTGGGCTTGGTGAAGACATTCAGGACCAAGGTGGAGCAGCGCCTTCACCAGCTTCTCGGAGGAAATGTGGTGGTCAAATGGGAGGGAGACAAGAGCTTCCCTGCGCAGTGATCATGGATGATCATATCCGAATTCAAACATCTCTTTGTCTCCGCTCGTCGTCTCTTGTACCATTTCACATGCAATCACAGCACCCCTAGCACATGTTTCAGTCAGTACTGTGCTAGACAACTGAAGAGAAATGGAATGGGGACGGCGGTACGGGCTTCCCTGCACCATGGCCTTTGTGTCCATTTCGTGTCGCGGTCGCGTGTACTACTGTCTTCGGTCCTCCAAGTTTGCTATTCCAATCGGGCTTGGAGAACAGTAAACCCGTTGGCCATCCAACCACAACCGTCAGGCCTATGAAAATCATTCGAAGTTCAGAAGGTTCCGGCATCGCAATCGGTCCCCAGTCTGAGGCAATTTGTGATCCAATTCCAAGAATACTGTATTCAATTCGACGTGTCGTCAACATTTTATTCCACCCCTTCGAGTTCGATGTACCAAGTATCCACCCACAAAACGATGGCCGTAGCGACAATGGTAACGTTATCCATCCAAGTCCTGACCGAGAAAGCTTGCATTGAATGTCGTCTTCGTGGCACATGGTACATAGATCCGAATCCCCGGGTGAATGGGACGATGGATCCTGTCACTCACCGTGGCATTATTTCGATCATGATAAGGTGAACTCGTAGTTTGTCTGCGATATGCGCGACGTGTATTCTCAGTGACGACATACCCTGCGACGCTCATATGGTAGATCCTATAGACAGTGCCACTGCAGTGACGAGACTCAGGCTGGAGTCGTGCTCGGCTTCGAACCACGTGGCAGCTCCGCCACGGCAAGACCCCAAGAACACCTACGTGCTCATTATCGACGACGTTTGTGCGATCCGCTAGGAGGTATTCAGCACACGCATCAGGCGGTAGTCCCGTCGTTGTCTCATCCGCATCGCGATAAAAACACAAACGCCATCCGCCATCTTTACAACGCACGCACGCGTACGTTCAAATGGCCAGCCTCCAGGGCTATGTCGATCGTGAGCTCCAGATGCCTGATGTTGCTCTCCGTGTCTTGACCCTCTCCCGTTTCACCAGGTCGTGTACTGCTCGTGCTCCAAGATGGCAGGGCGATCGTGGTGAGTCACTTTCGCTCCGCATCGTTTGCGATCTTCGCTCAATTCCCCCCCACCCTCTTGTACACAGGGAGTGCTCGCAGGGTTCGACCAAAAATCTAACGTAGTCCTCTCCGAGTCCAAGGAGCGCGTTTACAGCATGGAAGAAGGCGTCGAGGAAATCCCACTCGGACTCTACCTCGTCAAGGGTGACATGATGTGCGTTCGATCTCCTCCGCCCGTCCGCCAAGAAGAAGACGCTTCATCTGACGCTCACCTGCAGCGCCCTCATCGGGGAAATAGACGATGCAATCGATCAAGCCGTCGATCTCTCTAGCATCCGTGCGGAACCCCTTCCACCGATCCGATATTGATGCCTCTCAGGGACGACGAGTTGTTGACCCGCGATGCCTCATTTATCACAAAACGCGTGCAACGGTGTGCATACGATACGTGCCGACACCTTGCGCCATACATACATACAGCCACTCGTCTAAATCTGACATCACTGCTCCCGACATCTTTCCCCACCCTCTTCATTTAAAATCGACGTGTCTGGAAAGAAGAAGGATACCTTCAGAAAGTGAAGGACGTAGGGGAGTTGGAGGTACACTGATTATACACTAGACATCTTAGGCACACACTGTTTGCCCCATGGACTAACTTCGTTACTATACTAGCTGATCGGGACCAATTGCGTGAATCGCCGATTCACGTCATCGTTGCGTATGGCCGTCGCAAGTCTTGCATCTCCTGCTGTAATCCCTATTCCTTGGCCAGCAGCAACGGGTGGGAGATTTTCAAAGAGAATGCGTTTCGTTGGGCTGTGCTGCGGCAGTAGAGAAACGCGTCGACATTCTGATCATCTCTCTCAGGCGATGTCTTAGCTCTATTTTACTGCATGCGTGCCCACATAAGTGATTTATCACTTGTGCTCACACATGGTTCTCAAGTTTAGATTCGATCAATGACAGACAGGAATAGATTCAAATCCTCGTTGACTTCAAACTTCATCACTGGTTCAGGGGCGTGAGTTAGTGTTCGCGTCGCTGCGACTACAAATGCCATACGAACGGGTAATTATGCATAAGCCTCGCTCGTGATAGGCGTTGCAAATCCAGGTGTGGTTGTCCCTATGCCTGGTTGTGGAGGCACAGTCGAGTCCAGTCCGCTGTGTGGGAGGCGGTCAATCCCTACAGCTTGCGCTAGCACAGTAAGGCATAGGACATACGTGGAATTATTGCCGCTTCTTCATAAGCCGTTTCGTCCGGTGCTTCTGCCATAACGACAGCAAATCCGCTAGACACAAGGATTAGTTCTGGAATCATGTCAGTCCATTGAAGTGGACGTACTGGTTGAAATGCCACTCAATGTGACTATATACACGTGTCATCGCGATCTTATAGCACTCGAGGTAACCACTCACCAGTGAAGGAACCAAGGTCCCGGATTATCCGTGACAAAACGGATGGTCACATTGTCCGTAGAGCTGCCACCAATGGAGACGACATCGCGCCGGACAGGATCCACGAAGTTCGAGTTATTGCTACCTGCAACCCTGACAACATCAAAGTTGTGCTGGCAAACAGTTTAGTTAGAGACAAAAGAAAGGCAGAGTGGACATACGCCGTGAAGATGTACAGGGTGCTAAATAATGCATCCAGAGTCAGCATGGATCGACGTTCGACCAATGGCACTTACGGGGCCACCGGGAGCCGCAGCAGGGTTGGGGAAGCTTATTTCTATAACCTTATTCGGGGGAAGGACATAGATACTTCCGTTTGGCAAAAGTTCCGATGCTTGTCTTGCTCCACTGAGAATCTGGAGAAGCACAGGGACAGGGGGGGCGACGTAGGTTACATTGCCAAGTGTATAGTCAGAGGTGAAGCCCGGAGCAAGTACAAGGTTCACATCTGCCTTTCCGATCTCGGGTATCCCGGGAGCGCCTGGGTTAGTGAGTGGGTGAAGGTTGCCCTCATCGAACGAGAGTTCATACGGGCCAGCATCTGACGTGGGATCTTCCTCTGGTGCTCCCTCATATCGCAAGATGGCCATATTTTGACCGCCATCGAACGTGACGTTGGGTTGATTGCTCAAAGAACGAATCCAATAGTTCCCGGCGGGCTGGTCTGCTGTAACAACCACGGAGTAGCGTTGACCAACAAGGATGGGTATTGAGTCAACTTGTACGGGGTGCACTTCAGTCCCATCTACCTCGATGATGGTCATTCGGTGACCATCAATCGTGAAGTTGAAGGAAGGTTTGCAAGCCGTGGCAATCACGCGAAAGCGATATCGTAATCCTCGTTGTACATTGATGACCGAGAGAGGAACCGACGGTCCGCCAGCATAGCGACCCCGGCCATTGATCAGTGTCGAGTTCACACCCACCAGTGTGAAGATTTGGCCGAGTGGGATAGAGGATATGTGATACCTATATCCAGGTCAGTAAAAACATTTCTGTTCGACATGAGATGCTCACCAGTCTGAGAGCGTGATAACGGTATTTTCTATTCGGGTTATAAGACAGAGCACGGACAGAAAGTCGATGGAAACTCACCATCGTCGACATCGTATAAATCTGCCAGAGGGTCCTCAGGATCATATATAACCAGCGGTCCTCGAAGTCCATCGCAATATTGAGTTGTATAATGTGAGTGGTACCAGTATGTTCCCGCCTGACCGACGACATTGAATTTCTGCACGAATGTTTCCTGCTGACGAAGGGGGCACTGAGTGACGTATGAAGCACCATCAGCCCAGGTGGACTTGTGCTGAAAAATTCCATGCCAATGCTTTGGGAGATACATGAGGATGCGTCTCGTGTAATTTAATGCATAATTACTTACGATGCTGGTTTCCAGAGGCATGGTATCGTCCGTGAGTTCATTAACAATTTGAATAGCAAACTGATCATTCTATAAAGGCACAAGTACGCACATCTAGATATTGTCGTAAGAGTCTCACCTTGTTGCCCCGGATCAACGGCCCAGGGAAAACACCATTGGCAAGGACCGCTCTACGAAAGGTTCGGATTGGATTAAGAAGCGCCAATCAACATCAACTCACGATCGATCATACCCATCTGGCGCAATGAAATGATTCGCGATCTGAAGTTGGCCCACAGGACCAAGCACATTTTTTGATGTAGTGGCTGCTGCTGGTAAATCTATGTCCGAGTCTAAATTTTTGGAGACCGACGACGCGTTAGAGATGAGAAATCGTGAAAACGCAAGGATAGACAGGAAAAACATCCCGAATGTTACGGGAGGGGACTAGAACGAACTGGTGTGTGCTACTTTCCCCCCCCACACACACACTTCTCTTATAGATATTTCAGTCTGTGGACTAAGGGGAGGCTCCCTCGCATCAAGAAAGCCCTACGCCCACGAGGTCCAGGACGTAGGCTCCGGATTCTTTCCATGGGATCTGTGCGCAGCACGGATCGGAGAGCCGGAGTCCCGTTCGGCTTTGGCGTTCCCATCATCCATTCACTTAATACAGATCCCATCAGTCACAAGACTGGCACCACGAAAGGACCACGCAGGGAGACAATAGTTTAGAAACCTGGAGAGTGAATCGGGTCACTCTTGATTATAATGACTGAGCAGGAAAAAAAAATTCGCGACGTACACGTTGAACAGGAAGTGATGCTCACCAGCTGACGGCAGATAGCACAGTTGGGCACAATCACAACGCTGATCGCATACGTGACGACGAGGAGTACCACTGTGACAAGTCGCAAGGATTGCAAACATCGTAGCAAGCACGGGTAGAATCGCCGGCGTGAAACTCTCGATATACATAATGCCAGGACCTATTATAATATTGGGTATATGTATAGAGTCAGTAGAAAGAATGGTGTCAGTAGCCAGAGCACAATTTTGAAACAACTAGCCTCACAAACATTTGAAACGATGGTTTCAATCATTCCTGGCAGTGATCAGAATCCCGACTCGGACGCTTTCAAGAAAATGATGGCCCTCACCTTCCGAGTACGGAATTGCAGATACATACCACTAACGCAGAGGGTGGACCTTTCGCCGTGGAGTGGTGACGGCGAGTGCAACCCGACAGCTCCGACGCTAATTTGTCTACCCTCCACGACAATGATCATGGATTGCGGAGTCCAGGTCCTTTAGGTATGGGATATATTTCGTACGATGCATGAAAATGAATTTTTCGGCACTTTCCAGGTGTTTCAGCGAGGGTTTAATGCAATCACGTTACCGCAATACTCACTAAACTGTTCGCAGACTCCAAATCCCAGAGCAAACAGAGAAAGTCCAAGAAAGTCCAGGCTCGGTGTGTGATGCTCCCGGAGTTACGTGCGGCATTCGAAGCAGAGGGGGCAGGGCTAGAGGTGAAAGAGAAAGCTGAGCGCAGCCAAGAAGATGGCCGACATGGCACTTTCCGTCAACCAGGATATTGCAAGTCGTGTCTTCGACGTCTCCTACAAACGCAAGGATGACCTCATCGCTCTCGCCGGTGCCCTCGCACCACCAATGGAAGGTGCTTTGTGGAACGTGCCAGTGAATGTGATCGAGGACTACCTTGAAATCCCAGTCGAACTGATCTTGAGTTGAGCCATCAACGTTTCAACGTAGTCTGGTGACCAGACTAGTTTCAACGCCGGCGCTGCCACCGTCTTCCTGTGACCGCTGCAAGTCGTAACGAGCGAGGGATCACACGAAAGAGAAGAGCCAAAAGACTGTTTCAAATCCTAGTCTGATTGGACTGGGGGATAAGGGTATGTACGGTATACAGTCGAGTCCTTACTAAGTACGAGTCCATGGTAAGGGGTAAGTGATAAATCAAATAAGAGGCAACTCGACGAGTAGTGTTCCCGCTAGTGTGGGCCACGGGTAAAGGTACTAATCTGTCTGTCATCGTCCGTCTCGAACTGCGACGTTTGCGCTGCGTCGCCGCGTGATTAGTCCGAGTGCCAACGTTATCTTCGGGGTGTAACCCCTCACTTCCCTCCTCAAATGATTGGCATTTGTTCCAAATCCGTCAAACCACCAGTATTTCTGTTATTGATCGTCGGCATGCACACATTCACACCAAGTCGGCTCAGGCTATACTGCAGCAACGCCGATATCGTGCCGATGCTGTCCTGGAACCACATCCCGCTATACCTAAGCAAACTCGATGGTACTCCAGCGTTATTATGACTGACCTATTGCATGGAGTACACGATGCGAAAAACCTGTGTGTCACACTACTGCTGTCCACCAGAGATCGAAACTGGATCTTATCGGAAGAAAAAGGGGATGAAAGAGACGAGGAAAGTGCTAGTCTACAAGCCAATGATCCACCAAGCGTACATCCCCACCACGGAGCTCGTCAACTCACCGAAAAAATGCAATTGGACTAGTCACCTCACTTGCATCCTGGTTACGACCCCTTGACGCCGTCGAGAGCTTTGATCAACAATTTCACCAGTCCTCCACGAGGCATCAATCCTTTCATCACGGCGTGTCCAACACCAGAACCGTTCGCAGGCACGGGTGTATGTACAACAACGCGGGCAAACACTTCACCCTGGACAAAGATATAAACGTCAGTGTTAATCGCAACAGAGAAAAAACTCGCCACTTCAACGAAAATGACAAGAATGATAAGCCTAGCAAGGGAGAACAACGTCGGTAAGCGGTCAAGCAGACACTAGCAGACATTACCATATCACAATCCAAGTTATCCGTTCCATGGCACTGTTGTTTAAATGATCATGTATCGCATCGAGCTAGCACACGTAACTTCAGGAAACAGACCCGAAATCAAGGAACGAAATCACGCACGAAATCGCTCGCGACAAGTAGCTTCTCGTTCAATGCTCTTACACGCCCCTCAACCTCCATGTACTCTCTCACACTCTCATATAGCCCACCAAGACTGGCTTCCGTCCAGAAGAGCTCGGGCACGTCGAGGACGTTGGACACAAGGTTCACGTCGCGGCGGAGCTTGAATAATCGACCCGTCAAGCGGAGTGCGTCCTTGCGCTTCAGGGAGAGCGCGCCGGACTCGGCAAGTTGGCGCGGAATAGAGAGTGCGAGCGGGTCTGAGAGGACGCGGGAAGCAGTGGTCTCGTACATTGCAAGTAGGGTGGACTGTGCGAGGGCATGTGCAATGGAGAGCTTAAGAAGGTGAGATGGGGACTTGAATGCTAAGTGAATGCTGAGGACACTTGGACTGAAAAGAAATGAGGAACGACGTACTAAAGAAATCATTGTATATCCTTGGATGGGCGATGGATGAATCGATCTGGATGCGACATTATTACCGAAGGGAATGTGCGGTGTAAACCGCGAACGCACAGAAAAATGACACTCTTCGATCTCCCAGTCACTTGCCTTTATCGTGCGACGGAAAATGCCAGCATTCGCAAGGTCATCGATGATACTTCGTTCTTGGGTTTCATTGAAACCATAAAACACCGCAACACCGTAAGCGAAAAAGACGACCTCGGCAACCGGTTCCTCTGACTCTGGTTCAGTGTCTCGTTGCGGCGAAGCTTGGTAAAGAGTGGGTGTTTGAAGTCCGTCTCTCTCCCGGGGGTTGTCATGTTCTCCCTCTGTCTCGCCACCTGCCTCAGCCTCAGATTCTGTGGTGAACATGAGTGAGTGAGGGGGGTCTCTTTCCCTCCTCGTCTCACTGGGACTGCCTTCTGTGACATAACCACCTTCCCTGCCCTCTGTGACATACCCGTCATCCTCGCGCCTCGATATTTCTTCACGCGACCGTGGGCGGGGGGTAGCGAAGTACGACCCTTGGTAACCATTCTCTTCTGCCTCTGAGAGGCGACTAAGATGCGCCTTCGTGAAGGCGGCGGAGGAACGAACAGTCGTGGATGGAGAGTAACCCGGCAAGAGCGGCAAATGGTACATCTTTGCACAAGTATCATAGTCAGATACAAAATCTCACGCGACGCCGCAAACTGAAAAGAGGATGACACTGACCACATACATCGCCTCGTCAAACACCCTCGGTTGTACGTTGTGTTCCCGCTTGAGAAAGCCAGCGAGGAGCTTCATCTTCATTCCCTCTGCAAGACAATAGGCTGTGATGCGGTTGTAGCCAGCCTTCTCCCTCTGAGCCTTGCTCATGCGCTCGGCGGCGCTCTTGTACTCGCGGACGAGGCCTGCATCGGTCTCGTAGCCGAGGACATCCTCCTCTGGTGCGCCGGGGTAGCCGACACCCGGAGGGACGAGAAGTGGCTTTGTCTGTGGTGCGGAAGGGAGGAGGACGAGCTTCTCGGTGGTCTTTGAGGTGCGGAGGGGTTTGCCGTTGGCGACCGTTGCGGGTTTGGGCTTGGGGGTCGTGGGGGAGCGGGTGTGTGATGCGATGCGGGGCTGTGTCGGGCGTCGGTACGTCGGGCGGGCAGATGGCAGCGTCGGTTGCGGCGGCGTGCGCAGAGGTGACATGATGAAATCGCCCAAGACTCGTGGGAAAACGTCTAAACGCTACATCTTGAAGCTTAACTAAACAACTTCGATCCAGTTGCTGTGTTCTCTTCTCTTCCTAACATGACGGGAACGCGACTCTCGAGCTCTTTCTTCGCCATCTCGCTGTGTACACCAACTACGTTGCCGACCATTGTTCAAGTCGTGCAGAATATATAATTGTTGCTAATCTGTAAGTCTACGTCGCTGTGCCCACGAACAGCGCAGCACGCGCGCTAGCTGATGCTGCAAAGGGACAGGTGACTTTGTTAATCGCAGTGGGGACTACTGGTGTAATTGACCAAGTCCGTTCCCTCATTTTTTTTGGAGACAATTCTTCATCGCAGTGAGTTGAGCTGAGATATCTGGACTGTTTGCGGACTTCGCGTTGATTCCAATGTTATCGGATCTCAAATTTAATTCCGCTGTCGCTGTCGCGGATGTGCTTAGTAGCGATTGTCAACTGACGTAGCAGTCGCAGCACATGACATGGTAGTGCTAGTGAATGTTTAACGCTGTTACAAATGCCTATTCTGAATTGCTTCAGCTCACATGACGGTTGAGACCACATCGACCGGCACAACACGGGGTGGCTCCGAGGGCTCCAGCTTAATGTATAGGACAATTGTCTCTTGAAGGAGTCAGTTTCTCATCTACATTTTAGCTGATAAAGGCACACCGAGTGGTAACAAGCGACACAACACTCCAGCTGATACTCGACACATTGCCCATGTGGCTGCACCAGTTCACAAAACCTTTAAAAATCAAAGTAAAGTTATAGTCATAGATAACTAATTTCTCCTGATGTTAGAAACTTCATGAAGCTACTACCTACAGTAGCAGACCCGATTATACCCAGGGTGTCGATGAGTGCTCGGTGAGCCCGCTCATCCTTTTTGGAGTCGCATATGGTCGATTTGCCGGCAGAAGTGCAGCTAAACAAGCACGACTTAACTTTTTGTTTCTTGCTGACATCTGAAACAAGGTCAGGTTTGGTCACAGTGTTAAGAAAGTTGTTTGGCCCAAGTACCCGGATAACATGCTTTCTCTGTTGGTCGGCATCGCGAGATGACCACTCTGAGGAAAGGTATAAATGTGTCCTGTTAACTGCTTCAGTCCATCAGGCACTCAAGCTTACCCCCGTTTTCCTATTCTCAATTCGATCACAATGCGTTTCTCTCTCTTCACTGTTCTCTCTGGTTTGGCTGTGCTCGCCATTTCCAGTGTCAACGCCTCGCCAACTGAGAACTTGCAGCATGGTGTCCCTTACGAGGATGTTTCCGGACTCAATGCAAACATCTTGCCGACTGAGGATGCAGTGCTTTACATTGCATCTTGCTGCGACAATAATGATGTAAGTCTGACTTTTCGTGCCAACAAGTAATACATATTCACTATCATGGCAGATGTCTGTGGATTGCTCTGATTCTGGGTACTGCTGCACCTCCGGGACCCTGAGTAATTGCTGCTTATTGGTAAGTCTGACTTTTCATGCCAACAAGTAATGCATGTCAACTGTTCACTATCATGACAGGTGTCTGGGGGTTGCTCTACATACCTCTGCTGCATGTGAAAACGTAGGGGAAGAGCGGTCTGGTGGTCCAGGACAATAATATCAATTTCTTTTGATCGTGTTCTCGATTTCGTCTTCAGTCTGTGATATGAAGGAATACAAACTTTGGGATCACTTGAGTGTCATGGGGGGCCGGTGCAGATCGATAAAGAATATTCTATAGCGATGGGATCAGTTCGTCGTATAGTCACTAGGAAAGCTTGGCCTGATGTCCCGATTACTAGCCAAGCAGAGTTGGTCCGATCATTAATATCTTCGAGTGGAAGTAACAACCCGCTAGAGCCTGAGGGAACCATGCTACAGTATCTCTTCGAAAGGAGAGTTTGGGCCTGGGCCCTGGGTGCAACATGAGAGTAGGAGTGAGTCCTCATTCTCTGATATTTACCCATGTCCTGTAGCTTCAAGTTGTTGGCCCGTGTTCTAGTACCGTTTTCGTATCCGGTTTCTGTCGCATCACGGCGCTTGACCTTCAGCTTCATCCCCTATTATTTCCCCCAAAGTAAGTCCACACGGCGCTGGCAGATTTTATTATGTCCTGCAACAACAACTCGGAAAGAGTTGCCAGTGGTACCATCAGCGAACGTGAGCAGCATCTCTTAACCCAAGGACTCTTGGGTCCACTTCACGAGTTGCAACATGTTTCGAATGATCTCGTGTCTGGACCACTATGATTCTGATTGAACTGCAGATTCAGACGCGTGCTGCGCCCGCGGCCCCACGCCGTGGGAACGCGACTCTTAGTAGGCCCGCCTACAATCAGCGCATCCCCATTGGCTTGATAGGTGCGTGCAAGGGTTACACAGATTTACATCGGAGTGCCGATGCTCCCGTTGATGTTCCGCTAAATGCTGATGCTACAAAGGACAGGTGGCTTTATTAATCGCAATGACGACTGTTGCTGCAATTGACCAACCTTGATCGCCTGCGTGCTCCCGTCACCCAGTTGCCTCGGTACGTTGCCTCTGCGAATGCCTCGATGGGTCAAAGCCGATCGCCGAGCGTTTCTCTTGAAACCCGCGACTGGGACGATCGAGTGTGGGTCAGACAACGAACCATGATCGCGTCTTCCATGTTCTCCGAGGTAGCATCCAAGCTCTACGACAATATCGTACGATCAGAGCGACTATCTTTTGAACTCAATGTATTAGGTCTGGCTCAGGGAGGCTAACGAAAATATGCTAGACTTCGTACGAGATGATACCGCATATAAGCACGAAGACGGCAGTTAGCGAAGAATTCCCGCTACGGCAGTAAGTAGTGGGTTGTTTCATACCCCCACGAATCGATTTGGCGGGGAAGGACGGTACCATCGTCATAGCAAGGGATCCGTGGATGAGTGTACAAACACCATTATATCCGTTGCGTCATTCTCGCTTCAACATCCCAAGCCACCGTCAGCGAACACGACTTCTTCACGATCGCGAACCGCGCAGAAGCTAAAAGGATGGCGATAGGGAAGGAGACGACGACCATGACGGTGCCCAAACACCAACTCCCTCGGTCGCAACCTCCCCGAACGGGTGACCTACTATGTCCAACATCATCGCCAACTGTACATACATCGTCTATGTGCTCCATAGCCTCAACGGTGCTAGTGAACATCTACCAAGCAACCTGCGCATTCTGTCCGCACCCGACACTTTCCCTATATACTAGATCACGAGAGCGATGAATGATAGACCATGGCTGTCCATTCCTCCCTCCCATCATGCTACAAATGGTCTGTCCACCCACCATTCCTTCCTCTGCGACATCTAATACTACTTTCCGTACCGCACCATCGGAACTCAGTGACACCGCACGTTTCCGCAAAGCATCTGGTGGATCCACCCTTTCATCAGCTCGCGAACCGTCGGGACGTCCGCTAAAAAGGCCAACGCGGTAGGATCAGGACCAGGAGGGGCGTCAACGTGTCTCCGTTACCTCCACACGAACCCCTGACAAGGATTCCACCAAAATCACCCCCGCGTCGGCGATGAAGTGATTGCCGTCTGCGGGTTATACAATGCCCGTCGCACAGAAAAGGTTACTGGGCAGGAATGTCGTCGAAAAGAACGAGTGTCGGAAATCCTCTCCTTCACCCTCCCTACGCATCGGTCGTGTGGGGATTGGGAAAGAATGAGAGCCAAAGGCCGATAAAGACAACCTCCGTCCCACCGGTCAAGATGCCGGAGGAAAACGATGACATGGAGACGAACTTGCATGCTGTCTACACTGCACCAGACACTCCAGAGCAAGGAACAGATCCCATCATTAGTAGATTCATTACTCTCCCTCCCCTTGAAGACGATCAAATTTATGATGTCACTCTCGCCAGGAGAGAGAGAAGTGAAACGATTACCAATCTCGCAGTAGTACTTACGGTCAGGCTAACATGTGCTAAACTGTTGCCGTTTGCGCGTGTGCTTATCCGCTATCCAATCGAAACCCTCGTTTTACTTCCCATTTGCTGCCCGATCATTAAACTTTTCGATAGACGATGTTCAACGGGAGTGGCCACGATGATACATGTTTATGTGTGATGTACATGTTACGTATGTGGGGCAACGGTGTTGCCACGGTGCGTGCAATGGGTACACAAACACTTGCACTTGCTGTGTCATGGGCGTGATGCTGCAGGGGGAATATTAATGTCACAGGGAGCTCACCTGGAGCTCGTCATCGGTAACAGTTTTGTCAGTGTTGGCTGTACCTTGGATGACTGGATTCGACATTATTTTAATGACGAACTGGATGTTGCGTACCGGGCCCGATCAACACGAACGCACGATCGAAGTTGTCTTTTTCG
>JBBPQL010000526.1:0-23116 GCA_038092515.1 Boletus subparvulus | reverse complement strand
ATTTTCCCAGATTTCTCCCTATTTTTCCTGATTTTCTAGAGCGACTTTCGCATTTAGCCCCTATCTATTAACCCCTATCACCCGAAACCACCAAATGCTCAAGTCCCCTCACAGTCCAGACCCTTTCACCTCATGGGTACCATGCATATTGCAGTGTGCCTCATGCCCACCTCATGTCGGCCTCACCAATCACACATGGCATGCAGCCTTGCACATGTTTGCCTCATGACTCACACATGCACACTGCCTGCCTCACCCTATTCTCATGGTTAGCTTCCCTTCCATTACATGGCTGTACTGATATGCCTGTTATCCTCATATACAACTCATGGACAAGTCATGTATCATAGCATATCGTATGATCTAGTGTACACATAGCCAAACCCCTATATAGTATATAAAGCCTCAATAGAGTGCCAGGAGGACCTCAGTCATGTCCTCTTGGAGATTTCCCATCGTCTCTAGGAGCTACCAGATAACCTCTACTGTCACTACTTGAACTACTAGCGCTCTTAGTGAGTGTTGGTTGTTTCATTAGGACAAGACTTCTAACAAAGCCTTTGGATCAGCCATCCAACTGCTTCTAGTTCTTGCTTGCTAGTAGGACCCCTTTGCCATCATTACACGAGGCTTCCAGCTAATCGCCTCTCTCTAGTGGCTATCATTATCAAGAAGGAAGAGTCCCCCATTGTGGTCCCCCTGCATACATCTGCAGACAAGGAGATCAAGAGTGAAGAGTGAAGCCTGCTCCCTAGTCTACAATACCCTAGTACTAGTTCTTCATCAAGGCCACCTAGCAGGCTCTCGTCCTACCATACTCGCTTGCCCCCTCACCGCTTCTCACCTTACCGAAGAGGTGATTTGTCTGATTCCACTTACCATCCAGCATCTATTATAAGATCACCAATACCCCTAGCACAACCAGTTGACTGGAGGCAAGTCTACAATCATGGAGTCGCTACCGACACCACCCTCAT
Organism: Boletus subparvulus; assembly: GCA_038092515.1. Classification (NCBI taxonomy): domain Eukaryota; kingdom Fungi; phylum Basidiomycota; class Agaricomycetes; order Boletales; family Boletaceae; genus Boletus; species Boletus subparvulus. Next base: position 22,139 of record JBBPQL010000526.1, on the reverse strand, counting down.
CCCCTCCTCCTCAAGTGCTGAGATGCATGTCGGTCTTATCGATAACACTCTATGCCGAATATTCTTACCATCAGAAGTCAAGGACCTTATTAGAGAAGGAATACAGCTTGGCATTCAGCAGAGAGCAGAAGAGGAGCACCACCAACAGATCTGGCAGAGAGTCCTCAAGGCTAGAACAAGAATCAAGGAAATACTTAACTGCAAAGAGAGAGTTCCGCCTGGCTATCCCCCTTTTTCTAATCTTGTTCCTCACTGCTGGTTCAGAGGTGCTCCTCCTTGCCCCTTTTTACGTAATCACATCACTCCTCTTTGACCTAGAGAACTTCTTAGGTTACCTGCATGTTACTGTGAAGACTACATTTGTCACCACCCACATTGTACCTAGTTTACGCAGAGTACCCTGTTTTGAAGCCCCAATACATGTGCCTAGGCCACGTAACCCTTCTCCACATCCACCACCTCCATATGTCTGAGGACCTTGTGTGATCCTTGAGGACAAAACAGACGAGTCATTGTCAAGCTAGATCTGGATCAAGTTAATCAACATCGGAGATTAACACCGGATCAAAAGAAGCACTTCCAATCTCACGTCACATCTCTTACCAAATGCAAATCGGGTAAATCTTACACACCTGATTTCCCCTATCACCACATCTTGAAGACATTGTGCTGTCTCAAGAAACAAACTACTTGCACCGTCCATAAGCCCGCATGAACCAGTGCCTCATTGCCTTTGCTACTTGTTCACAGTCATTCTCAATTCTCATTTGCTGAGCAATCCCAGCAGGTCAACCCATTAACATTGACCTTTACTGCAACAACACAATCCTTTAATTTGCCATCAGCAATCCCTCCTTAGTCAGCTACATAGTGCTGAATGGAGACGAACAAGAAGAAGTTGACAACTGGGAAAACCAAGAAGGTTGGGGAAACGAAGTTGGTTGGAACCATGCAGATGACTGGACCCCTGCCACAAACCACCCCCATATCTCAACACCTGAGTGGATTGACTGGGTATTCAACTACGTGAATATCAATCAAATCAGAGAGATTGCAGGACATCTCTTTGCCCAGAACTTCCACACTCAGTTTGAAGAAGCAAACAGGTACCCCTTCCACACCGACACCCCGCACCCAAGTATCTCGGAACTCAAAGAATCACCAATTGAAGAACAACAACAAGACCAGTGGGAGATAACACTAATGACGAGATCCCAGGTCTTGGTAACTTCAAGAACGCGGAGTAAATTTCTTTCTAGTCTAGATACCATCTCACTTGATTCACTTGTAATCTAATCTAAGCTTTTCTTTCCACCATGGCTAGCTACAACCCCCACAACTTCAACCTTGGTCAGTTCATGAATGATCTCTACCAGCTACCTGACCTGGATGCCCAGTTCAAATTCTTGGGAGATCAGTTCGAAGTGATCAACTCCTATGCTCTAATGTTAGAGAAAGAACTACAGAAAGTGTCTGCCCTTGTTGCAACTGTCCAAGCCCCACCAGTCCCAGGAGGCCTGGGTTCACCACAGACCAGTGGGACTTCCAAGAAAGTAGAAGTGTTCGCCGATCCGGGCAACTTCAATGGAGAAATCAACCACTTTGAGGAATGGTGGTTAAAGATGAAAACCTGGCTGAACATCAATCAGTCGACCATCCCCCCAAAGTCCTATGACGCAGTAGTAGCAGTACTTTCCTGTATAAAGCAGAAAGCAGGAACCTTCTCCACCCAAAGACTTGAGAAAGGACAAACCTACACTTGGTCTAAACTGGAAGTAGATATAGTAAAACAGTACCAACCAACAGCAAGACCGGATTGGGCCAGACAGAAGCTTTGGAAGCTCAAACAAGGAAACACCCGATCATGCAACTATGTTGATCTCTTTACAAAGTACTTTAAGGATGCAGGAATTGGTCATTCTCATGCCATAGATATTCTTGAACAGAATATGAATGCCAAAATCCAAGATCAGATCATCCAAGAAGGAAAGAGATCCAGCACTGACGTATATGCATACCTTGAAGCAGTACGAACAATCAGAGAAATGATGGAGACCCTGAACTTCCTTCACAAAGGAAGGACAGGCTTTTTCCCTATAGCTGGTTCATCATCTCGCTTCCAATCCCAAAGAGTAACCCCTGATCCAAACGCCATGGACATTGGCACAGTAAATGAAAGTTGGGATAAAAGCGAAGATGAAGAACACATTGATGCATTCTCCAAAGGAAAAGCCAAGTCCTTCACTGGATGTTTCAACTGCGGTGCAGATGGACATCTCAGTAAAGATTGTTCTAGACCATCAACCAAATGTTGTGAATGCAATTGGTCCCAAGGAGATCACAAGAAGACCTGCTCTAAATCCAGGAAGATCAGAGCAGCCAAGGACGAGACCCCTAAAGAGAAGGGAAAAGGTAAAGCAACTTGAACAGTCTGGGTGTTCCAGTTGCCAAAGTATCTAGTGAGTATCATGGTCTAAATTATCATAGTCAAGTGGGGTCTCCAATTGAATTGGAGCTTGGCCGGGGCTCCAAACTGGTGCTTAATTCTGCTTATACTCACACCTCTAGCTCAATCCCAAACAATGCTCGTATTCGCTCCTTTAGCAATTGAGACATAACCTTGACTATAGAAATTTCCCCTAGCTGCCATACACAGTGTTTCATGAAGACTAAAGCCTTGCTCAATAGTGGAGCCAATACTATATACATTGACAAGGCTTATGCTCAGAAAATGAAACTCCCATTGACTCCGCTATCTAATCCCGTGCCGGTGTATAATGTTGACGGAACACGAAATGCCACCAGATCAATCACTCATTGTGCTGAAATCATTATTCAGTTTCAGGAACATCATGAGAAAGTTACAGCAGAAGTGACCAATTTGGGAAAGAATCAAATGATTAAAGCCATTGATTCCAAATCACCATCATGTCCAACCCATCCATGGCTCTCCAACTCCAACTCCAGGTCCCAGCATCTCCATTGTCATGCCTAATGCACCCATCATGATTTGTGATACTGTTCTGAGCAACAATGAACCTGAGCCCTCCAAACCTACTGATTCGCTGATCCTTTCTGATGACTCCGATGATGAGTCCAATAAGTCAGCAAATTGGGGCCCTCAGCCAGATCTACTGGATCCTGAGCAACCAATACACAATGAGATAGATGAAACAAATTTCACACTTAGCTCATTCTTGAACACGATGGGCGATGATGAAGTCACAGAATCAAACACAGAGCTGGTTCTTGAAACTGTCAACAAGCTTTTGGAGCAAGCAAAAAAATATAAATCATTTACCTCCACATTTTATCTCACTGAAGCAGTTCATTAATCTGAACACGAAGTACCAAGCAAACCCGAAAATCAAATGGCCAATGCAGAAGGCAAGCCGTGTCATTGGTGCCTCTATTGGCAAGGGACCATACAGTGGCTCAAACAACTGTCCCAATGTTTGCATGTTTTTCACTAAAGTCAATAACCCCTAACCGCATCTACCTGGACCCTAACATATGAGTGTATGAGATGAAGTGCTTACTACTGGCGTGCTATAGGTGCAAGGATCAAGGAATTCAGTTAGGATTTGATGAAATGGCAGCCATAGCAAAATGACAACTCATTGGGACAGTTTTTTGACTTTGTATTCTCATTACATATATTAGACCCTGGAATGCCATAAAATGATTACATACCTTATGTAAAGGCTATATTATGTCACCATTATGTCATTAATGAATCTACAGCATATATAAACCTTGCCATCACAAATTAATTCCCTCATTCCCACCATGAAACACCTCTCTGCTGCTCAAAAGGATAATATTATCTCTCTTGCTTCTCTTGATCTTTCCTGCCGAAACATTGCATTCCAAACTGGTATAGGGAAGTCCAGCCAGACAAAGAAAATCACCATGGTGGCTGCCCTCCAAGCTCTCTCCTACCAACAAATGTGCTACTATCCAGAGAATCCTTACTGGAAAGGCCAGCAATGCAGTCCAGGCCACCCATTTCATCAATACCATCATCAGCACTCCTGTCTCTTTGCAGACAGTGAGGAATATCCTCAAGGAGGCCTCTCTAAAGGCTGTGGTAAAGAAAAAGAAACCCCTTCTCTTTGTTTCTCATAGAAAGAGGAGGTTTGTCTTTGCTCTCAAGTACCAGCATTGGACTGTAGAGGACTGGAAGAGGGTTCTTTGGTCATATAAGACTAAAATCAATAGGATTGGATCAGATGGACAGGAGTATGTGTGGAAAAGAAAGGGGGAGGGACTAACTTCCAGAGAGGTCCAAGCTACAGCTAAGTTTGGAGGAGGATCACTCATGGTATGGGGCTGTATAGGGTGGAATGGTGTGGGGGTTTTGAGTGAGGTGGAGGGGAGGATGGATGCTGAACAGTATGTGGCCATTTTGGAGGGAGGATTGTTGCAGAGCATGGAGGATTCTGGAATTCCTGCAGATGATGTCATTTTCCAGCAGGATAATGATCCCAAGCATACCTTCAGAAGCACCAAGATCTGGTTTGAGGAACAAGATATCAAGCTTTTGGATTGGCCTGCTCAATCTCCAGATCTTAACCCCATTGAACACACTTGGGGTCATCTCAAAAAAATCTTTCAGGATATGAGAGGGCTCCCACAGGGGTTTATCAATTATGGGATAGAGTGGTGGTAGAGTGGGGGAATATTTCTGTGGAGGAGTGTCAGAAATGAATAGAAAGTATGCCTAGAAGGATTCAAGCAGTTATTAAGGCCAAGGGAGGTTATACCAAGTACTAAATATCCTTTCTTGTACAAAGTCAAAAAACAGTCCCAATGAGTTGTCATTTTTCTATGGCTGCCATTTCATCAAATCCTAACCGAATCCCTTGATCCTTGCACCTATAGAAACCCAGGAGTAAGCACTACATCTCATACACTCATATGGTAGGGCCCAGATTAGATGTGGTTAGGGGTTATTGACTTTAGTGAAACATATGCAAACATTGGGACAGTTGTTTGAGCCACTATATATGGCTCACAAGATTTGTGATCTCTACAGATACATCAGTCAGTTCCATACATTGTCTCCCACAAACAAAGGCAATCATCATGCCCACCCAACATTATTGGCCAATGACGAATCACATCGGCAATGCAACAGTATTTGACAGTGCTTGCAAACAGCGAGGTACATGACCAATAAATATCAAAAAATGATAATAATAATCAGTTTTTAGATTACACCCCTTTGTTTGATGAAGCAGGTGAACGAAGTGATCATGCCATCATTGGGACTGGATCTTGATGGCCAGAACATCTCTGAGGCGACTACACATCAATGGCTTGCCAAGTTGGGTTACGAGCTGAAAGAGGTGAAGAAAGGGATTTATGTTGACAGACATGAACAGAAAGATATGGTAACTTACCAGAAATCATTCTTGAGGCAGCTTGGTGACAATGAAAGGTATTTGAGTATTGCTGTTGAGTTGCTCAAGTTGTCAGCTTACAAAGAACAGGTTGAGATGTACATATAGAGATGAGGATCTTGAGCTGATTGAATCCAACCTGGGTCTCAGCAAGAGGCTTCATGTTCCAATCATGCATGACAAACCAATAATTCGTGCAAATGATCTGCAACGCTGTGTATACGTACATGATGGCAAAATGCCCTTGAGGAAAAAGGGTCAAGGACGTGCACTCCACATCTCTGATTTTATTGTGGAGCATACTGGATGACTTACCTTGTTGCCAGCTCAGGTTAAAGAAAATGCAAAGTGTCCTGCCATGGAGCAATTGGAGGTCACCGATGCACATGAGATCATCTATCCAGGGAAAAACCACATCGGTTTTTGGACAAACAAAAATCTTGTTGCACAGGTAGTAATCAAATGACATGTTGAGCATTGAAACACTTACATGGGACCATGGACAGGTGAAATGCACAATTCTGATCTTTGAGTGAATGTATCCAAATGCTGTCACTGAGTTTGTTTTTGATCAATCATCGGCATATGGTGCATTTGCAAAGGATGCACTAAATGCCAAAGAAATGAATATTAGACCTGGAGGAAAACAAAGGAAAATGCATGATACCGCAATTCCCATGGATAACCTGAATCCGTCATTGAGTGGCATGCCCCAAACAATGGTTTTCCCTGTCGACCTCCCCTCTGAGCACCCTGATCATGCTTTTTGTGGGCAGCCAAAGGGTATGCAACGAGTTCTGCAGGAGCACGGCTTGTTATCCATGTTGGAGCAGGCAAACAATGGCAAAGTCATTGGTGAGTGCCAAACTTGTAAGCTCTCACATAAAGTACAAGAACAGCTTGCTCATGAGGCAGCAGCTAGGCAACCACACAGGTATGGATATGAGTCTGGCCACTGAGTACAACTACCCCTACCCATATCTGCATCATGGGTTTATTGCCTGACTTAGTAAGTTGCAGGCTGCAGTGTAACTCACTTTTCACCAGCAACACAATGCAACAATGATGCCCTCACACTCGCCCCCACCCCACGTTGTTCCTGTCCCCACCATCATCCTCACCCTTGCCCACTAACCCTTTCCCACCTTCAGGACAAGAGCACAAGAGCACAGCATGCAATATCATGCATTGTGCCGTTGTGCTCTCATTCTTGTCCTGGCATCCTCATCCTCTCACTCTCCTCATCATCGCTGTCTTGCCACTGTCCTCTCTGACTCGCCATCACTGTCATCCTCTCGCTTCTCTCACCCTCACCGTTTTGTTGCCTCCTTCGCCTCGCTCACCCTTTCACTCACCTTGCTTCATGTCCTTGTGCTCGTGCCCCCCTCACCTCGCTCACCCTTTCACTCACCTTGCTCCATGTCCTCGCGCTCGTGCCCCCATTGCCTCACCTCACACCCACCCTCACCCTGGTGTGCAGGAGCAATAATACAACATGCATCACATCTGCTCTGCTCCCCTCTCCGTCTCACCATCTCACCCTCATCCTCTCCATTGTTGTCACTGTCACCCTGTCACACACTCTCATCCTTGGTGTCTTGGTGTCTTGGTGTCTCCCTCGCCTTTGCTCTCATCCTCACCCTGGTGTCCCCTTGTCTTGCCCTTGTCCTCTCACTCCCTTGTCCTTGCTGTCTCATCCTTGTCCTCTCACCATCTTGCCCTTGCCCTCCCCTTTCCCTCTCACCACCCTTGTCCTCTTGCCACCTTCGTCCTCGCCCTCATCCTCACCCACATTCTCATCAGGTGGGGATGGTGGAACAACAGGGCAACGCATGCAATTGTGTGCATTGCATTGTTGTTCCTCTTGCCCACCCCCATCACATGTTGTGCGAGCGCACAAGCACATGTGTACATGCACATCCGTGCTCCCTTGCTCCCTCAACCTCCTCACCTCATTCGTGCACGTGCCGCCCTTGTCGTGCCCTTGCTTCAAGTGGAACACATGGGTACCAACCCATGCCAGGTATGGGTATGGGTTTGGCAGTCTCTTAGATCGGTTTCTAGGGTCCTTGTCACCATCTGACGCTCCTGACGCATCTGTTTCAGCTCCGGTAGGTGTGTCATCGCAGCTTGGTTCTACTAACAACAACAATGATGACAAGGCAATAACTGTGATAGCACAGTTGTCACATTGTCGTCATTATTGCCGCCTTTTGCCCCCCCCTTGTCCTTGCCAGTGCCTTCATCTTGTATAACAACGATGATGACGTGATTACTGCAATAGTGCAGTTGTCGCTTTGTCATCCTTGCCTTCATCTTCATCATTGTTGTGTCTAGGGCAGCACCCGTGGGTAAACCCATACCCATACCCGCACCAGTCCCCATGGGTACAGGTGGCTGCCCAGATACCCAGGGGTATACCCGTGTGGTTGCCTAGCAGCAGTGGCTGAAGGGACTAATGACATAATCACCAACATCACTGGAAATGGTGTTTGCGAATCCATGCGAACAGACTGCTGCATGCGAAAGATGCTTGCGAGTCAGCAAGATTTCATGAATGAAAAACCACTTATCCAGATAGTAATTGAGGAGGCTGGTCATATATGCTGGTTCCTACCCAAGTTTCATTGCAAGTTGAATCCCATTGAGATGCACTGGGGTTGGGTGAAAGCACATGAGTCTTGGGAATTTTCCCACATGTTCAGTGGAACTGATGTGGCGATAACAGGTTTCCACCTCATGGCAGATGGCACATTTCCCACCACAAAGCACCACATTCACGAGATCTTGAATGATTGCCCAGTTAGGACAATCCAGGCATTTTTTCGAAAGAGCTGGTGGTACATGGATGCTTACAGGTACGAAATACACAAGTACCACCATATCAATTATTCCAAATGGTCTCTTTTTTTCAGGAAAGGCCTTAATGTGAAACAGGCTGAATTCACCATGAACAAGTACAGGTCCCACCATCATTGTGGGCCCACTGTTATGATGAGTGTCAAGGTCTTACTGAACTGAGTGGTAAAGGGGGGGGGGCTCATCGTTAGTATTCCAAAAATGGTAACTCCAATGTCCAAATATGGGAACTCTGACTGTCGGCACTTCAAATTCACTTTTCAGATAGTCCTGGTTTTTCAGCATCAGAATTTCAGAGTTTCAAAGAGATAGCAGGCTTTCTTTGGTGTTCTAGTGTCATATCCATGATTTCACCTCATTCAACTCCGGTCCTCTGGGACACCTCCAAACCTCCAAACCAGGCAGTCTCCATTAGTATCCTGTGTAACATCTCCATTAGACTCTCTCCATTCTGTTCCTGTAAACCTGTACTTACATCCATTCCTCTCGCCTCATAGATTACTCCAACCCAGTATTTCCACAGCTCTGTACCTTTGTACCTCTGGAGCACTGCTCTGCTTCAGGACTCCACAGTATACTCCAGTAGTATATAATCTGTACTTACAGTACTATCCTCATGTACTTCAGTCTGAATATCGACTAAAATAAACTCTTTCTGTCCGACCCTGTCTGTCCCCTCATCCAATCTAGGCTTTGGACTTCGGCATTACTCTTGTTGTTGTTGTTGTCTATCTTGAGCTCGGCAACATCACCAATGTCTCTGAGTTACTCTGATCTGCTCTGCTTCTCTGGGACCCAATTAACAGCAAGGGCATAGCACATAAGCTAAGGCCAAGTCCCAACCAACTCCGATGAACTCCAGAGTTTCCAGAGTTCCTGCAAGGAGTTTGCACAGTCTTAACACCTAGAGTATATATACATGGTTAAAATACTACTTATTGAATGTGTAGAGGTGCTATTATGGTTTTGGTTTCAACTATAAGTGAGTTGCCTATTTTGAGCAAGTGGCACTGTTGCACTGTTGCATCTCATCATCATACTATTGTTGGAGTAGACAAACTCGAGTGTGGTTGTACAGCCACATCATTACATAATCATGTAGTTATTTGAACCTTCGTTTCATAGCTAGACACCTCAGCTGGTTTCCCAACCACTGAGGTGAGCATACTAATCATTTACTTATGTACCTATACTAGTACTGACTACATACAGTACTTACATTCAATAACTGTACCCCTTACACAGCCTGAATCCAACTCCCCACCATCTCCAACTGTACCACTCTTTTTGGAGGTCTCAGATGGCCGGAAACATGCCAGCTATTCCACAGCTAAGGTAATGTAATACACATTAATGGTGGGTTGATGCAAAGGACTAACACTACTGCTGTGTAGATTACTGGCACCTTGTCACTGATTTCAATTAAACATGCACATGCATGCTCAGGAAGTTTAGCCAGTAATACGACCAAGTCCCCACCTACGAAGAAACCACTGGTTGATAGGGTCAAGGTGGAGCCCCTTTCCACTGATCATTCCAGTCTTCATGAGGCGTTAAGAGTTGGTGGTGTGGCCGATCTGGACATGTCGCTATGTAAATTTTTTCTTGTTATCAGTTTTGTCCATCACTGATTAGTCATAGTCTTGAAAAATGCCATCTACCTGATTAATTTTTATCCTATCTCTACAGTTTCACATTAAGCAAATCTTGAAGAGTCCAGATCACTACAAATTGGACCTAGACCCTATGAAGAAAGTCACTGTTTTACACCCTGGACAGCTGTGGCTTGGTAGTGGCAACACTTTCATCAGTGCTGGTGCTTTTAAAAGTGCACACACCACAACCCTTCAAGTTGTACTCTTGAAACCCATTGTTATGCTTGACTCGGGTAGAGGCAAACATGGACTTTAAAAGACTAGGGTCAAGGGTTCCTTGAAGGGTGTCTTCAAGAACACGGGATGTCAGGGGCTTCCATGATGACTCCTGGCAACAACTAGTTGCTTAGGGAGTTCAAAGATGAAGATACGAAGGAGCGCGTAGTCAGAAGTAACGTGAAGACTTAGAGAAATCCAAGTGTCAAGGGAAGATCAAGTAGATTAAAGTTGGGGAAAATACATGAAGTATTGTTGTTTAAATAAGTGGGCATGTGGCGCACAGACCAAGCAGTGTTCGTAGCACTAAGGTCAAGACAGATATAAAGAGAAAGCTAAGCTGTGTGGTAGATGGGGTGAGGCTGCGTTGAGGCAACACATGGGAAAAGAGAGACATCCATAAAGGGTAAGTGGAAATGGGACAACAGATCCATGTGCAGTGTGTAGATGAGAAACTGTGTTTAGGCAGAAGGCGTTCCGACGGAATGGTACGAAGTGGGGATAAAGGGGAGAGCAAGTCATAGATGAGCGTTATGTAAGACAGAAGAATCATAACATTACCCCCCAGTTAGACCTGAAACACTGGAGAAGGATAACAAAGGAAGGGAGCTAGTCAAAAATATGCGTAAGAACCAACCAGGGACCCGGTCATTAGAGATGGCAACATCGTCATAGTCAAAGTCTTCCGCTGGGAAAGGGGATCAAGGAGGGGTCGAGGCGCAGGAACGACGGCAGGGAGGTCTAGAATTCTCAGGAACCATGCTGTGGGAATGAGGAGGGGGAATGGGGCACAAGCGAGAAGAGGATGACGAGGAGGACGAAGACGAAGGATGGGAGATACGGTGGTTGAGTGGGCAACGATGTTGTGGATGTCCCGGTTGGTTAACCTTACAGGTTGGGCAGACGTACCACTGGCAATTGGCACGGATATGCCCTAAGTGGTGGCATTTGAAACAGGTCTCTCGGTAACGGGGGTGAGTGCGAGGAAGGGGGGCATCAATGGGGATGCCGTGTAGGGTACCCGAGGTCTGGACCTCATGTCCTAGTTCTGCATGTTGGATTACCAACTTGATGGCGGCCGTAAGGGGAGAAGATGAAGCAGAGGGGGAGGTTTGTGGATTAGTCGCAGCGGTCATTTCTTTGATGTATCTCTCTACATCGGTAACGAATTCAGGCATATGTAGTTGGTGGAAGAGGGAGAATAAGTCTTCCTGAATAGTCTGCTGGATTATGCAGAGAGTGTTGCAGCGGCGACCAATGCTACTAGGAGAAGAGGCGAGGTCAAGAAGAGTGCATAATCACTGATTCTGAAGGTAGATTCAGGTGACACTCCAGAGTGGGGAGTTGATGTCAAGGTGGGATTCAAGGGCGTGATGGATGTGAGGGGAATAGAGGAGGGAGTGTAAAGTATCCTTCTCATCTTCCTTTAGCATGCCCTTATGAAGGCAATGAGCATGGAGGGGAACATCAACGGAAAGGATTGGGAATGATTTTACAGAGGGGGTTGTTGAGGGTTCCACATGATTAGAAGGAGGAGCAGGGACATTAGGGATATCTGGAGATCCCCAACCAGCGTTCAATCAGGTAGAGGAAGGAGAAGTAGGCTTAGAAGCAGAAGGTAAACTTGAGGAGAGAGAGGACATAGTAGAAATGGTGGACACATTGGGAGACATTGTTCGGCAGTTATGATTTGGTTATGAGGAGGAGGGAGGACGGAGGACGGAAGACGGAGGGGTGAAGTTTTTTATAAGACAAGAGAGCGGACTTGGCATGTTTCAAATCCCGCTCAGGGACCCAGGAGTCTTCTTTGGCCAAATACCCTTTCCATCAGATCAAGAAAGAGCAGGAAGCCAGAGGTCTGCAGTGTCGGATGATCCTCTCGATTTCATATTCCTCTTCTCCGTTGATAAGGTCAGGGTGTGGTGCAGGGAAGTTTCTTCCATGTATGGCATTTTCTTTGTAAGGGGTGAGAAGAGAAGCATGGAAGACCAGATGAATTCTCCAGGTCTTCGGTAAGCAGAGTTGATAGACGATAGGGGATAGGACTTTGGTGATGGTAAAGGGTCCTTCTTGTTTTGGGGTGAACTTTGGGTTGTGATGAGGTGTTTCAAGTTCCTTGCTTCAAGCCATACTTTGTCTCCTAGCTTGAATGGAGTAAAGGAGCAACGGGTTCGGGTTGCCATAACTTGTCAGGCTAGCTCATGAGCGGCCAAAGCTTTGTTGCGAGCAGCAGAGAGGGCTTTTAGGCGGGTTTCTATGGCAGGAATAGCCGTGTCAGAGATTACCGAAGAAAGAGCACAGGGTTCATATCCCATCATGAGATAGAACGGAGATTGGTTCATTACAGAGTGTGGGCGGTGGTTATGCACGAATTCAGTGTGGGAAATGTTATCGGCCCAGGACCCAGGGTTGTTTCCACAGAAGATTTGGAGATAAGTTTCAATTTCTTGGTTTACTTGTTCTGTTTCCCCATCAGACTGTGGGTGATAGGCAGTGGAGAGAGAAAGGTCGTATTTGAGGAGTTTCCCTAGTTCTCGAGCAAAGGAGAAGGCAAACTGGGGACCGTGATCAGAGATGACTTTGTCATATAAGCCAAAGCAGAGGAAGACTTTGTGAAAGAAAAAAGAGGTGATCCCTTCAGCGGTGATGGATTTCTTAGTAGGGCAGAGAATCACCCCCTTAGTAAGCCCATGGTCGACCACGACCAAGAGAGAGTTAAAACCCGCAGAGAGAGGAAGATCAGTGATCAAATCACATGAGACCTGTTGGAAAGGGCGAGAGGCGGATGACTTGATTGGGAAAAGGGGGGGTACGGTGGGATGCATGTTAGTCTTGTTCTGCTGGAAAGTGGTGCAGCCCTCAACATCACGGCGAACATAGGCAGCCAGGCCAGGCCACCAGAACTTGGCTGCAACAAGCTGGTGAGTCTTGAGGAAGCCGGGGTGCCCGGCAGACTCGTGATCATGGCAGCAGGCGAGGATTGAGCAGCGGAGTCATCAGCAGGAACATAAACACAACCCTTGTAGGTGAGAATGCCGGATTCCACCTGCCAATCAGCGAGGTGGGAACGGAAAGGAAACAGAATGTCCTCATGCATAGATTGGAGTGCCTGCAGGACAAGGGAATCACCAGTGGAAGCCGACTCAATGCACTGGGACAGAGCAGTGTTGATGAGGTTTACGAAAAGGGATGGGGGAAGTAGAGTGATACCAGCATTGTCAGTGTTGTCAGAGGGGAGAAGGTCAGGTCGGCGGGAGAGGGCATCAGGCCCGGCAAGTAACTTGCCAGGAACATGGATCATTTTGAGGTCAAAGTCAGCCAGGTCAATGAGCCAGCACACTTGTCATCGATTAAGTGCTTGAGGTTGGCGGAAATAGGTGAGATTTTTGTGATCCGTGAAGACCTGGACTGGAAAGGGAGAACCGTGGAGGTAGTGTCGCCAAGATTTCAAGGCATGGATGATGGCGAGGAGTTCATGGTCATAGATGTCATAGTTTCGTTCGGCGGAGAAGAAAGACTGGGAGAGATAGGAGCATGGGTGCCAATCCCCATTGGAGTTGGTTTGAAGGAGGATGGTGCCAGATGTGTATTTGGAAGCATCAGTAGCAATGGCGAAGGAGGCGGAGAGGTTGGGAAGGTGAAGGACGGGTTTGGAGAGGAAGAGATGTTTTAAAGTGTTGAAGGCGGATTGGCAAGAGGGAGACCAAGCCCAAGTTAAGTTTTTCTTGGTGAGGTCAATCAGGGGATGGGCAACATTGGAGTAGTCAGGGATGAACCATCAGTAGAAGTTGGAAAAGCCAAGGAAGGAGCATATATCCTTGACTTTGGTTGGGGTAGGCCAGTTTGCGATGCCATCAAGTTTTACAGGGTCCATGGCTAATTGTCTGGGTTTAACAATCATTCCAAGATATTCGACCTCATTGGTGGCAAATTTACACTTTTCAAGTTTCAAGTGGAGGTCTAACTCGGTCATGTGTTGTAAGACGCATTTGGTACGCTCTTCATGGAGGGTAGTGTCCAGGGAATAAATGAGAAGGTTGTCCATGTAAATGACAAGCCATCCTTCAGCGATCATATCACGGAAAGAGTCATTCATGAACCGCTGGAAGGTAGCAGGGGAGTTGGTGAGTCTGAAGAACATGACTGTGGGTTCGAATAACCCCTTATGGGTTACAAAGGCTGCCTTCCATTGGTGGCCATCTTTGATTTGCACGTTGTTGTATCCCCAATGGACATCAAACTTGGTGAAGACCTTGGCATCCCATAATTTGTCGATGAGATCGGAGATGAGGGGAAGGGGATACACATCGCAGATGGTATGTTCGTTAACATAGTGGTAGTCTTGGCAGGGACAGAGTCCTCCGTCCTTCTTTTTGACGAAGAAGAAAGGAGATGCTTGTGGTGAGTTGGATGGACAGATCGTTCCGGAAGCAAGGTTTTCATCTAGGAAATCTTGGGTGGCCTTCCATTCATCAGGGGAGAGAGGGTATACCTTTCCAATCTTTGGGGTAAAGGCATCATCAAGATTGATCTCGTGGTCATAGGGTCAGAAAGGAGGAACATGGTCAGTGACTTCTTTCAAGAATACTGAGGCGAACGAGGAATATTCCGAGGGGAGCGTGTGTTTGGATTTGGATTTTTCAGCAGTGGCAGCGAGCTCAGTGGCTGTGGTGAGTTTGGCGATGATTGGAGACCCTGCTGGGATAAAGCAAGATCCGCATCAGATAATTTGGTGGATGGCATGGTTTTGTCAGGCATGGACAATGTATTCATTCTCGGTTTCCCAATCGTTATATGCGAAGAGGTGTTGATCAACAATAGCGTTAATATTGGTGTGACGCAGGGGTTTGACAGAGGGTCGGGTGAAGCAGCTTTCATGTCATTTAGTGTCAACAGAGAAGGAGCAGAAGAGCTCCTGGGATTGGTCAAGGGATTCTTTGATGGAGAGGGTTCTTTCGACCCAGTTGATTGTGGGTTTGACTTCTTTCAGCCAGGGAAGTCCTAGGATCATGTTTTCATTTCCCAGACTGAGGACGTGGAAGGTGATTCATCAGGCTATTCCTCCGACATGAAGGAACAGGGTGGTGGAGAATTGGATTACTCCTTTGGAGTTGATAGAGTTGTCTGTGTTCTGTGCTTGGATTGGGGTTTCCAGACGTTGGGTAGGAAGTTTATGTTTTCTGACAAATCCCTAATCGATGCAAGAGATGCTTGCCCCACTGTCTATGATGGCTCAGTTATCAACGGCTTTCATTGTGTGCGAAGGGATGATGAGTTGGACTGGGATTTGCATAGTAGGCAAGGTCTTTACAAATACATTCACACAGGAAACGGAAGGAAGGGTTTGCATTGGGGAACTCTTCCTTTCTAAAAATCCAGTGGTTTGAAAAAAATCTTTCACACCACCTCCTCTTCTTCATTGTCATCTATCTCTTCCAGCTTGGGAAGCTCCTCGCTGCTAACCTTTTGTACCTTCGGATTGCCCTTCTGAGCAAAGGCCATGCAGGTAGTACTGAGATGTCCGGGTTTCCGGCAATGGAAGCAAAGTTTCTTTTCAATGCAGTGTTTGCATTCTTCAGGAGTAAGCTTGGAGACTTTGATGGTGTCTAGACCATGGCATCAGGGTCATGGGTCTTGGTGGTCGAGGAGTTGGAGAAAGTGTGGTAGGTTTGGTGGGAGGTTTTTGAGTTCCTTCTGGCGATGTCGTCGGCTCGCTCCCATTGAGTCTGGAAGGCGATGGCTTTCTTGTACCAATCATCAATAGTGGAAGGTATGGTGTCCATGGACATGATGCGGCGCATCAGGGGAGGTGGGATCCCTGTGGAGAAATATCCAATTAGGACATTGGCGTCGCTGATGTTGGCAAGGGCGACTTGGTTTTTGAACGTAGAGACATATTCTACGAGCAAGGGGGAATATGAGTTGTTCTTCACATTCTTCTGCATGCGCTTGGTGGATAACCAGGAAATGGCATTCCTGGTAACATTGTGGTGTTTGAATGCAGTGTTGAACTTTGTGATAAAATCGGTAAAAGTTCCAAGGGTGAACGAGGTGCCGGAGATGGTGCTCTGGCGAAAGGTCAAAGCCCAAGTGAGGGCAGACCCCTTAGTCATGTATGAGAGAGCAAAGGCAATCTGCTTCTCATCAGTGTCATAGACAGCTTTGTTAACAAGGAGATAAAACTGCACAGCATGTAGCCAGTGCATGGATTTTTTATAGGAGCCATTGAATGCTTCGGGAACGCCAATGCGAAGTTCGGTGGGTTTTGTTGTCATTGGTGGTAGTGGAGGGAACCTGGAGAGGAGAGGTGGTGGCGGTGGTGGTGGTGGTGGAGGAAAAGGAAAAAGGGGAGTGGTGACTACAGGAGTGGGGGATGATGGAGTGGGGATCCTGGGGATAGAGAGGGTGGCAGAGAGGTGGTGGGAGAGTATACGGGCTTCGTCTTCTTCCTGGGTAGTTAGAAGAGTGGTGTCTGGGTCAAAGGTTTCTTCTTCCTCAGTGTCCAAGTGAGAAGCTTTTCTCGTGGTTGCAGTAGGTACCAGTGAGGGTTTCGAGTGGGTTGTTGAGCAATGGTGGGAGACTATAACGATGATAGCTCTGGCAAGGAGAACTTTAATCTTTTGTTACACTTGACTTGGGTAGAGGCAAACGTGGACTTGAAAAGACTAGGGTCAAGGGTTCCTTGAAGGGTGTCTTCAAGAACATGGGATGTCAGGGGCTTCCACAATGACTCCTGGCAACAACTAGTTGCTTAGGGAGTTCAAAGATGAAGATACAAAGGAGCACATACTCAGAAGTAACACGAAGACTTAGAGAAATCCAAGTGTCAAGGGAAGATCAAGTAGATTGAAGTTGGGGAGAATACAAGAAGTATTGTCGTTTAAATAAGTGGGCATGCGGTGCACAGACCAAGCAGTGTTCGTAGCACTAAGGTCAAGACAGATATAAAGAGAAAGCTAAGCTGTGCGGTAGATGGGGTGAGGCTGCATTGAGGCAATGCATGGGAAAAGAGAGACATCCATAAAGGGTAAGTGGAAACGGGACAATGGAACCATGCG
Source organism: Boletus subparvulus (assembly GCA_038092515.1). Lineage (NCBI taxonomy): Eukaryota > Fungi > Basidiomycota > Agaricomycetes > Boletales > Boletaceae > Boletus > Boletus subparvulus. Next base: position 4,946 of record JBBPQL010000526.1, on the reverse strand, counting down.
CAGCGTGTAGATGAGAAGCTGTGTTTAGGCAGAAGGCGTTCCAAAGGAATGGTACAAAGTGGGGATAAAGGGGAGAGAAAGTCAGAGACAAGCATTATGTAAGAAAGAAGAATTGTAACACCCATCGCGATCAGGATTGGTTCATGTTCACATGAGCTGATCATCATCAAGCGTCCCTACAACCACTGACCAGATCAACTTGCTGAAGGCCCTTTCAAGTGCTGGGGAGTCAAGGAGGAGACCATGAAGGTCTTCCGTGAGGCAAACATCCTATACTGGTTGAAAGCGCTGTTCAAACTTGTGGACAACTTTATTGCTAAGAGGCTTGCGAAAGCCGATGAGCCACCACCCTTCCTGATCCCTTCGATACACTTTGTGGATGCTGGACTTGCATTTTGCTATGCAAACAATCCTATTAGAGGATCCAAAGTGCCTTCTATTGACTGCATATATCTCTGTGAGGAGAAGATTGAAGATGCAGATATGGTGTTTACGAAATTCATTCATAACGGCAATTGTATACCTCTCCTGGAGCCTTGGGAAGTGGGCTACGATGTCGCATAGTTCCTTGCATTCATGCAGCATGTTCAGTACATATGTCAAAATGAAAGGTTCTGCATACATTTCTGATTACAAAGGTATTCATGGTACATGCCATCCTACTCAGACACTGATCAATCTCATGAATAGGCACAGTCTCACTCCTAATAGATCCCCAGATCCTCACCAATCCATAAGTGATGTTTTCAGTCACTGGCAGTTTTTACTAACCAGTGTTTGCATAGCATTATCAGACATGAATTGTTCTGTGAAGGAAACTTGGAAATGGCTGTTGACACATTCGAGGAGGAACATGTTTGTAACACCTTCTGCAAATGGCCTGAATTCAAGTTGCCTCCATTTGGAGGAAAGCAGAAAGGGAAGGGCAGGGTGCCATTGGATCCCATGGTTGTGAGCTCGGGCCAGGGACTAGCTTGTATGAACATTGTCTTTTCTTGGCTACACTTTGTCTACCATTGTATATACTTATGATGTTCAGCCGATGTGGTGTTCAGGGGGTCTCACCAACACCGAGCAATACCATTGCCTACTTTGTATGCCAAACATGCCGAGAGTCATTGAGCCTAAATTCTTTGTCTGAAGGGAGCACGGTTGTCCTGGCTTCCATACATTCATGATTGGAGCCTCATCCCAACCACGGTGGCCCAGGGCATGAATGCTAGGCCTTCGTTGATGAAGATCTCCCGCACATACACCCACTGCCCCACCATAGTAGATATACCTATTCAAAGTTCAAATCAGCCAGAATGACATCCATCAGGATTCAAGAAATGTGCCACACAGCCCATGCCAGGTCCAAGAAGCACAAGATCGAGATCAAGGGATCAATGTCAGCATCCATCCATCATCCTACCTGACCTGCACTGTACTACCCTCTCTCTAGGTTGACTATCACCATAATGACCACCATGCTGACAATGCCACTGAAGATGCAAGCAACAACATCAAGAATCCCAAATGGGACACAATGGGCATGTCGTGAAGGAAGCCACTTGCAGCCGAGTTTACCAAGCCTTATTTTTGCAAGGTGATGTTTCAAGCTTTTGCAACCATCTCCAGATGAGTGCCAATATGTTCTCCACAGCTTAAAGATATCTTGATTTTGAAGACCCAGTCACATCATGTATACTACCAGACAAGTATGTACATCATAGTGGTGCAGGTCCACATATGAACCCATATATTCATCCAGCTAGAGATGTCTATTTGTGGTCACGATTGACATCACTCAATGCCGTCAAGGCTGTCATGATGGGACAGGCGGGGCCATCGTCCCTTGCTTTTCATCGCTCCACTACCACTCGTCAGCACACACCACAATGTCAGCCAAGTACATCACCCAGGATACTCGAGCCACATCCCCATGCATTAACTCTTCAGGACTCTCCTTCATTGTCTTGCCACTGACGAAACTGCCTAGATCGCTCAAGAACATCTACAAACAGCTTGTGAGCGACCTCCCCCCTGCCACAACAGGGTCAGTCACTGCACCTCTTTCCTCTCCCTGCCCCCCTCTTTTCTTGCATTGCTGACACCTTGACCACACCCTTTCTCAAATCATGACAGCACTGGATCCATCCAGAGACCTCATGCCCCTCGCCAGAGCCAGTGTCCTCTGCCTCAATACCTGCCTCACTGTACGCACCCACAAAGCCAACTCGCACACAAAAAAAAGGGATAGGAATCCATCTCAGACACTGTTCTCAATGTTGTCTTGAACTGTGCCAATGATACCAGATGAGGGATGGTCTTTTTCACATAGGGAATCTTGGCACAAACAATGTGTGAGCAGTTGCGAATCAATGAGGTATGTTCTTTTACGAGCATTCATCAGAAAGGTGGGATGGTTCCTAATGCAAATTCGTATCTGCTCAGGTGATCAGAAGAAACACTTTGTGTTGAAGTACATGTGTCTAATTCATCACCCTTTGTCTGGTCAGACTGACACAGCTCATTGCCAGATCTGCATATCCATCCCTCTCTCTGTGCATTGTGGTTTCCTCGGAAACAAGCACTTCAAACAGGCAAATGATGAGTGGCTGTGAGAAAACAACAGGGATGTGATTGACTGGATGGTACTTGGCATCTCGATGACACCTGTCACAGTCTTGTCGACAACTGGATAATTCCAATCATCACCACATGTGTGCTTATAGTATACAAGCCAACCATTTGAACTTTTCAAGTGGCACAGAATGTAAGGAACTATGCAATTGAGAGCCATTATATTTTGACATGGGTTTTCCTTGTTTGCATCAAGGACCAGTCATGTGGCATCCCAAATGACAGGCTCTTGAGTGTGTATAATTGCCCATGTGCAGATGGATTGATTCTGAAGTCACCCATATGGCCAAGCACAATTCTGAGTCCCTGCCAGCCATTGAACATTGTCTATTAATTGAAGAATTCAGGCTGAAAAGCATCATGCCAGTGGGTCAACTTGAAGAATACATTTCACCATGCATAGATGGACACAAGATGACAGGAATCCCAACAGGGAAAACATTTCCAAGAACCCTTTGCTTTCAAGACTGTCTTCCTCCAATACCTCATTCAATTTCCACTTCTAAAGTCACTTTCAGAAATCACAACCTGATCCAAGACTGTTGTCTTTATTTAGCTGCTGGAGTGTCTGAAATAGAATTGTCAATGGATAGAATGTCAAACCATATATTCAACTCACCCATGTGATTCTGACTGATGACTTTCAAGACCATAGCCACCTTCTCATCCTTAGATGCCTTGTTGTATTGCTTGAAAACATTGTCTAAGGCTTTTCCAACACTAGCAGGTGTGTTTGATGCAAGGTACTTCTGAGCAGCAGAGGAAACTGGTCGGGGGTCCTTTTTTTGAGAAAGGTAGAAAGAATGTTCCAATATGAGAATTGCAACTGGATTATGGGAAATTAAGAATATTTTGAGATATTGTATATTGAATACATGGTTAAAACACACCAACACCAGCTTGGAGAATCTGTTTCCAAGTAGCAAACTTTCCCTTTGAATGATAATCAGATGTAGATGTACATAAATCAAATATCAATGTGCCTACTTGATTGTGTGAGTTGAGGAATTGAGCCTCAGTGACTTGTAAGGAAGTCTGTGATATAAAATGTTGGCATACAATATTAAATTAAAAGGATATTACGTACTTCATGTTTGGCCAGCTGAAGGTTCTAAAACACAATAAATAAGTGATGAAATAGTTTGACAGAGGAACAAACCTCCTAACAATGTATGAAGAGATAAACATGTTGTAAGATTCAAGACACTTACCAACTAAAAATAGTAGAAATAAGTTGTGATATGTAAGAGATATACTGAATACACTCAGCCTACATCCTATTGAAATGATAATATAAATAAATAATTGTATGTATTTGCAAGATGACATACAAGCTATAGAGTTTAACAGCAGCATAAGTAACAGCAAAAATGAATGAAATGGTAATCACTTACATGCTATGAATTATAAATAAATAAAGACAAAGTGAATATATTAGCATGGATGTAATCCAGGTGAAATATACAACTCACCTTCTATGATTTCCAAAGCAAGATGAAGATTGGACATGGACTCATCAGCATAATCACAGTCACCAACATGCCAGAATTCACAACTCACTGACTATGATTGCCAGAGTAGGACAAAGAATGGACATGGGATAATCAGCATGATCAGTCACCAACATGCCACAATGCACACCTCACCTCCTATGATTGCCAGAGCAGGACAAAGAATGGACATGGGATGATCAGCATCATCACAGTCACCAACATGCCAGAATGCACAACTCACTGACTATGATTGCCAGAGCAGGACAAAGAATGGACATGGGATGATCAGCATCATCACAGTCACCAACATGTCAGAATGCACAACTCACCTTCTATGATTGCCAGAGCAGGACAAAGAATGGACATGGGATGATCAGCATGATCACAGTCACCAACATGTCAGAATGCACAACTCACAAACTATGATTGCCAGAGCAGGACAAAGAATGGACATGGGATGATCAGCATGATCACATCACCAACATGCCAGAATGCACAACTCACCAACTATGATTGCCAGAGCAGGACAAAGAATGGACATGGGATGATCAGTATGATCACAGTCACCAACATGCCAGAATGCACAACTCACCTTCTATGATTGCCAGAGCAGGACAAAGAATGGACATGGGATGATCAGCATCATCACAGTCACCAACATGCCAGAATGCACAACTCACCGACTATGATTGCCAGAGCAGGACAAAGAATGGACATGGGATGATCAGCATCATCACAGTCACCAACATGCCAGAATGCACAACTCACTGACTATGATTGCCAGAGCAGGACAAAGAATGGACATGGGATGATCAGCATGATCACAGT